>RXPK01001294.1:0-85979 GCA_004143645.1 Protaetia brevitarsis | reverse complement strand
TTGTTATATAATCTTAATAAAATTCTTTGGCAAAATTTTGATTGAATTTTTTTTAATTCCCATGTGAAATTGGATGTATATTTAATTTTATTAATAAACAAGTTTATTAAATAGACCTGAGCAAAGCATTGAAATCACCTTTTCTGCAATTTCAAATCTAGTGATAATTAACTTAGATCTGGTAACTTTTTGAAGAACTAAGAATAGATTTCAACTTGACACTTATACGCACTTGCAATACTTCATCTGGCGTAGAAATCATGCCACCCCATCGCGTTACTCGTGCCCTAGTCAAAGAGTTGCTCCACCTCAATACTTCGTCCCTTTCCATTGCATCCGCAATAGCTCTCATCGCTGGATTGGATATTCTCATTGCCCTCATAAAATCCTACAAACCACTTTAGATGTGCAGATATTCCATTGCAGGATGGGCCAAATTTCATGCAGATAATATATCAAAAAATTATGACCATTAAATAAAAAAATTCCATCAAAAACACGTAAAGCATCTTTTAAAATTTTATCAAAAAAATGCACAAGAAACAAAAATTTTACATAATTAATATGAAAAAGCATTAGCATTATAAGCATCGAATTTGGCCCTCGTGTTCTATAAAATTTCATTTTCTCACCTTCAGCAATTGCAGTTCTCGTTTTTGTTCGTTAATAATGAACCTCTGCTCCGTAAGTTCCTGTTGGAAGTCATTGAATTTCTGCTGTTGTTTCGTTATCAAAGTTCTCAACTCTTTGACACAGTTGTGATCTTTCAATTCGTCTTTCGGAATTATTAAGCCGCAACCTTGTTCGCAAGGAAGGGGACGTTTTGGATTATGTTCACATTCTTCTAAGTGTGACGTTAAGGTATCTAACTTTAGTGTACGATTACAGCCATATTGAGCATTATCACAATTTATAGATAGTCTGAAATAATCTGATTTGCATTTTTCACTGACAAGTGAAGATTCAAAGGTGACAAGTACTAATTTGAATGCAACTGCAAATGTTATAGGAAGTTACATATAAATAATTAATCATATATCATTTTCTCTTCAACCTTTTTTAAAAGAATTGAAGGTAATTATAGTAAAAGGAAAATCCTCAATTTGGTGACTACAGCAATTTACAACATAATATGGCAAATTTCATTCAAACTATGATTGTCACCTTGGAATTTTAATTAGATAAGAGGTTAGAATAACATAATAGTGTTGTTTAAATAATACAAACCTAGACAATAGGTTTCTTAAAATACGAGGAACTTGTCTTAATTGGGCAGACGTAATATGCTGCCTGTCTACTGGACATGTTGGCTGACGAGAAATCCATTCATGTATACAAGTTTTACAAAAGGCATGTTCACAGACGGGTGCCTAAAATTACCTTTCGTTGCATACGAATATATTCCCTAAATACGGCAGATCCTTTACCTGTAATGGGTCTTCCAATACCCCTGAACAAATGGGACAAACCAATTCTTCATCCACCTCTCCTTGAAATCGATTTAATTCGAAGCCCATCTTGCGGAATGCCGATTTTCGAAATGTATCTCGGGCATCAAAAGTGATTTCATATAAACGTGTGCATTTTCAAATTGAATTCGTAACTTTTAATTCGTTATGGCAATCTGCCTATTAATCCTTTTCGCTTTTTAAGGCTGTTCTGTATGTGATGACATCAATTTGACAAACAGTGTCGCATAAATAAATTTGCAAAATCAGCAAACTAATTCCCCTAAAATTGTCTTTTTATTTTATTTGGCTTGTCAATTTATTTTTTATTAGTCCGTGTGAATGTGATTAAACATATTATGTGCTTCATAACATTAGTTTTTAGATGGATATATAGTACCTCTCATTGATTAATTAATAAAAAAATCCTAAAAATATGGATATAAAAGTAAACGACTTAAATATACCGCCAATTGATTTTTTTACTCTTTAGGGTGAGCAGATGGCACCAGCAGTTGAAACATTCACCTTTAAAAAACACAAAATAAAATATTGGCTTTGGCTATGTCATTTTACAGTTTTAGAAACCTTTCTATTATCATTATATTATAAACTGAATTTCCCATGAATTCAAAGTTGCGAAAAGCTAAGCCCACGTGGAGAAACAAAAACATCAAAATAAAGCAGTATGATTTAGGAAGCGGCGATAGAGGATTCTTATGTAGTTGCAACGGCCAAGAAAAACAATGTATTAGAGAATGTTATAATATATTGAATAAATATGCAGATAAGATATTCAAAGATACAGTTTCTGAAGAAAAACCATCTGACAGCCACACAACTGATCAAATACCCAATCCAAGCAATGCAACAGAGATAGATCTAGATGAGCAATTTAAAGAAGAAGTTGAATGCTTAAAGAAAGCTGGTGAGATGCCGAAACGCTTTCAGGTAGTAAGCTCGGGCGCCAAGAACCTGTTATTCATAAGAACTACCATAGTAGATCCTGTGGCATTAGCTTCCATTGTAATCAAAGATGTACAAGAAACACAAGAGCTACAAACACGTTACTTGATCCGACTAGTTCCAATTGAAACAACTTGTAAAGCTTACATTGATAGCATCAAGAGGGCCTGTATGCCTTTGCTCGACAAACACTTTAATGACAAGCCAAGATCCTTTTCTGTAGTATACAATCACAGGAATAACAAAAATTTATCTAAAGACGAAGTAATTAAAGTGATAGCAGATTTAATAGTCGATTACAAGAAAGGTCACACTGTTAATTTGAACCATGCAGATGTGTCAATAATTGTAGAAGTTATTAAAGGCGTCGTTTTATTGGCAGTCATACCTCAATATCTCCAATATAAAAAGTTTAATTTGCATTCGCTCTGTGATCAAAGTAACAGTGTAGCCAAATCTATGGATGTTAAACCAATTAGTTCCTGCGAAATGCCTGAAGAAATAAAAGATTGATTCCTTTGTTTGGTGTTTTTTTTTTAATAATAATTTCTATTTTGATTTTGAATAAGAATAATTTATTTTTTTATTAATTTATTTGATGTGTTGTTAAGCATATGTGTAATTTTAATAACATTTTCAAAATGTTTAAATAACGCACGTTAACCCACGGCGAAAGCTTCTATAACTGTCTCTATAACAATTTGAATATGAAGATAGGAAGAAATGTTTATTAAGATAGAATTTTTGAAAATGGACTAAAGTCCGAAACGTAAAAAAAAATATATTGTACCGTATTCCCAATAAATAAATGTTTTTTGAGATCATTCTTTTACGTTTAAGATAAATAGTAGACAACCAGTTATACCTCATTTAAAATTTTCATTTATTATAGAGACCCTTCATTTTATTAAAAGTCACGTGTTCATAAAAATAGACAATTCAAAGAAAGTTAATTGACTGCCTTGGCTATTTTTTCTCTTTATATATGCAACAGAACAATTGAGGAATGATATCAAGCGGTCTTTAGTAAATTTGTTAATAAGATTTTTTCCTGTAAGTTCATACCACATTTAAATTTTCAAGTCATAATTAATCATTTGATTTGCGATGTAAAGTATATATGCAAAAAATTAAGAATCATTTGCAAGTAATTACGATTACTATATGACTGTTATGAACGTTTTTTTCAAACATTATTTATCTACTTATAACTTTTGGAAAATATAATAAATATAATTTATATATAATTTTCTACATACCTACAAAAATGACTTACCTAACACACCTTTCCACACTAATTTTTTTTTTAATAACGGTCCCTGAATAAACGAAATATACATAGTTAAATATGCATATACTTTTCAATTTTTGAAAAGCTTTGAAAATTAATTCAAGTATAAAATAATTGTATAATATAATACTCTTGTATTATCCCACATAGCCAAATTTAAATTGCCCGCAATTATTCTTAGTAACTTCAACGTTGAAACATCAAATTACCAACTATTTTGTACTACATTGATAGTTATTTTAGTGCCTTTACGTTGAAGTTACTAAAAATAATGGCGGGAAATTTAAATTTGGCTATTAGGGATACGATATTAAATTTTATAGTTTTATATCAGATTTGGATGGTTATCTTTAATTTTGTATTTCATAAAATTATTTTTAGTAACTTCAACAAGAAAGTTAAATAATTAAAATGACCACGACTAATCTAATACAAATTTTTAGGGACCTTTATACTTCAACGTTTAAGTTACTAACTAAAAGTAACTGCGGCAAATTTAAATTCGTCTAGTAGGGATGTTTCATTTGCCATTTTTTACAAATGTGCTCAAACACCGTTTTCTCTTGGTAGTTTCTAAAACTTTAGTTCAATTTTTCATTACACAATTTGAAAACAAAAGTGAATTATGTGTAAACACCGACCCCGACTTGCTTAAACTACGTAATTATTAAAAAAGAGGAGTGACTTCTGACTTTATCTGCAATGCCTGATCACATGGAAGACGGGTACATTGCAGAAGAACAATACTACAAGTTTCAACATAAAATTATATGAAGAATAAATTAAAGCAGCAATAGAGCAGTATGCTAATCATTTATTTAATTAATACACCCTGAAACTTAGTTATACAAATTGCTGTTTTAATTTATTCTTCGTATAACATTATACCAGAACGCATTTCGAATTAATACATTAGCATACTGTTTTGGGTTGAATAGATTGCACACATATAAAAATGATAATAATAATAATAATAATAATAATAATAATAATAATATATCTTTATTGCCCAACAGAGTAACTCCAATAACAGGACAAAAAGTGAGAGATAGCTTTCAACAAGAGAAAGGGTGCTCAAAAAAAATCTTAACAAGAATAAACCTAAACTAGTATAACCTAAACATAACAAAATTACGCTAATATATAAAGATACAGAAAGTGATATAAAAGTAATAAATCCAGGTGGTGATAATGGGGAAGTGTTCCGTAATAGGAAAGGTTTCTTTTCTTTAGATGTACAGATATCTTAAAAAAAAAGTAAATGCATATATTAAACATCAGATATTATACTATATAAATGCTATATTTAAAATAAAAAGAAATGTAAGTTTGATATCTTGTAGGTAGTTTTGGGCCAAGCAGGGAAAGGTATATTAGATGTAGTTGTCCGACATCCGGGTTCAAATCATGACGTTATATTTGACCGTAACACTTACAATCATTGGCAAGGTGATTGGGAAAGAGAAACACTATTGCCTGAAAATAACTTACTCATTATATTTTCTTCTTGTTAGATATGAAAGCAGTACATACCTCTGATTGGCACCTTATCACAGATGTCTTTGGCTATCTCCTCCAAAACGCTTTTTGGCTTGGCTGTATTTTCTGTACAATAATATAAATTTTAAAGGTGACTATATTAATTACAGGTACATATGTTATATTATGTTATGTGTTATTGTATCCTCTCTTTATTACTTTACAATTACCCTGTTAATTTAAGTTGTTTAACTTTTAATAAACTCCACATAATATAGTACGATGTAATTGTAAAGCAACCTTATCTGTGTTTTCACTTCACCAAAGAAAATACTAAAGCTGCATTATCACATGCAGTTCTTGGGAAAGTAACATAATATCCGTAAAAACTAAGTTGCCTGCAGAAAATAAGGTCGTTTTATGAAAAAGACAAACGTAAGGGAAGCATCATCAGATTGATACGCTTGTAATTCTTTAATAGTGCGACAAGAAAGGAATAATAATATAATAATATTATTATAATATAATAAAGGAAATTGTTCTCTACCAGTGTGGTTTTTCATTCAACAACCTACGTGCAAAAGTCATAGAAAAATTACCTTTTTCAAATAGTGCAGGGCTGCTCCAAAAAACACACAAAGCTATCTTCCATATGCGGTGCAGCATTCTCCACCATTTCCAACACTGGGTAAAACTGCAGTTTCTCCTCTGGTGGATCACCACCAGTAGCTAGCATGCTATGACGCAGTGCTGCTGTTTCCTTTCGTTTTCTAAAGAATATTAAATATTACTTTCACACTAACATATTCTTAAATAAATACCTTTGCTTCAAGTTACACCATAATTTCCTTAGCTCCACCACATTTCTTTTAACATTGACCTCAGGCTGGGCATTATAAACTGTTGCTATCTCTTCTCAAGCTTTGTTTTTTTCGGTCAGTGTGGCCCCATCTGTCCTTTTATTTTCCACTACATCATTTTCTCTCACCAGATAAGCCAAAAGCATTTTTTCTTTCTCGAAGGTTCGATTAAAAACGCGGGTTGTTGCGGTAAAGCAACTTTGAACCACCCGAAAGAAAGCTGGAAAGCACTTTCAGGATACGCATTTTTAAAAATTCCCCAAAAGTGCGCGTTCAAGTCCAGACTCTCACGAGATTACCCGAAGTTTGGCTTATAAAACACAACGCTTGCTTGAGCAGATATTCAGTTAAGTTCGACTTACGTAAGCGCAGCTTGAGCAGCGACTCGAGCACGAACTATACATACGGCCATGAGATCAAAAGAACCGACAAAGAGATTGTATTCTGGTTGTTATAACAACCTGAGCACTCTCGCCACAGAATATCTATAGATATTAGTGCTCATAGAGAGCGCTAGTTTCCGATGCTTCAATTCACAATGGAAATTTCTAGTGCAAATCAATTGTAACATTAAAAAAAAACACGCAGATTTATCCGGAGTCCAGCGCGGCAAATATGAACACGCATGCGAGCAGTGAACAGAAATCAGGTTTAAATAAATTGTATAGATAATTATATTAATTCAATATTCACAGACCCTCTAGGCCCATAGCTGGATAATGTGTTGCCATTCTTTTCTATCCTTCGCCTTCATCTGCCAGTGTTGCACTCCTTCCTTCTTCAGGTCTTCAAGAACTGAAGTTAACCACCTCGTTTTTTGGGCCTCCTTGCCTTTTCGTTGAAGTTATCCGCGCACCTAGCAGTTTCTTTACCGTGCGGTCATCATCCATTCTGTAAACATGTCCTAACCATCTTACTCTCTGCGCCTTTATGTAACGTATTATTGTGGTTTCTCCAAATTGTTCTTCTACTTCTCTATGGGTTCTTTCTCTCCACATATTTCCCTCCTTTATTTTTCCAAAAATTTTTCTTAATATTTTCCTCTCCCATGCGCCAAGTCTCTCTGCATCTTTTTTATTCATAGTCCATATCTCGGATCCATATGTCACAGTCGGTCTAATAATTGTCTTGTACATTTCCACTTTTGCGTTCCATGATATATTTTTTGCCTTGATTAGCTTGCGTAACGACCCGGTACATCTATTCCCCTTTCTTAATCGCGCTGTTATTTCATCTGTGTCTCCTCCCTTTTCCGAAATACATACTCCCAAATAATTAAATCTGGTGACCGGTTGTAATTTTAATTCCCGTTCCCCTTCTAGTGGAATCACTAGCTCACTTTCACTCCAGCCACTATCACGACCTCTCAACATTTTCATGTACCTTGTCTTTTCTAGGTTAATCTTCAACCCGATCTCCTGTGCTGCTTGTATCAGGGCTTTCATTATACTTTGCAGTTCTATCTTCGTTCTTGCTAACAATACAACATCATCCCCATATGCCAGAATTTGGTGGTTGTATTCACTAAAGTCCCTGTTCTGTTTATCTTGCTGTCCAAAATTATTTTTTCCAATACAATATTGAATAAGGTTGTCGACAGTGGATCCCCTTGTCTCAAGCCTTCCTGAACGGCAAATGGTTTCGATACTCTATTATTAATTCTTACTTTACTAGAGGAATTCTGTAGTGTCATTTTGACTAGCCTTATTAGTTTCATCGGTATGCCTAAGTTTTCCATTGCCTTGTATAACTTCTTCCTACACACTGAATCGTAAGCTCTCTTGAAACGCACAAACACCACGTACATATCTATATTGTATTCCCCGGTCAACGTCTGTATCTCTTTGAAAGTAAATATTTGATCTATAGTTGACCTTCCTCTTCGACAACCTCCCTGGTATTCTCCAATTTTCTGTCCGATATGTTCTTCTACTCTGTTTCTAATAATAGTGGCTAGTATTTTGTACGTTGTATCTAACAATGACACCCCTCTATAATTGTTACACTTGGTTATGTCGCCTTTCTTATATAATGGTATAATTATTGCGTGTTTCCATGCCTGGGTATCGTTTCCTTTTGCCATATTGCTGCAAAAAGCTTAACAATTTCATTTAATAAATTATCTCCTCCATATTTCAGTAGCTCGTTCACTATCCCATTCTCTCCGGCACTCTTCCCGTTTTTCCTCTTTATTAAGATTGCTTGAACTTCCTTCTTTGTAGGTGTCGGTACATCGACGCTCTCCCGCTGTGTATTTTGTTTCTCTTCCGCTTCCAATATATCTCTGGTAGTTGGTCCCCTCAATAATTCTTTAAAATGCTCTCTCCATCTTTCCAGTACTTCTTCTACATCTCCTATCATCACCCTTCTTTATCCCTACATAACATTGCTCTTTGTTTTTCTCTTTTCTGCTGGTATTTATCTTCTGGTAAAAATTCTTTATCTCCTTTCTCTTGTAATTTTCTTCTATGCTTTCTAATTGCTCTTCTAGGTATTTCTGTTTCGTTCTGCTATAGACTCTTTTCGCATTTTCCTTCTCTTCCTTGTATTTCTGGCGGTCCGCTGTTTTCCCTGATCCTAGCATTCGTTTTCTTGCCGCTTGTCGTATTTGTCTAGCTTCCTTGCACTCACTGTCAAACCAACTATTTTTTTTGCTCTGTTTACTTGTTCCTATGGTTTCTTTTGCTGATTCATTTATTATGCTTTCCAAGAAGTTCCAGTGTTCGTCTATCGAAAATACTTCCCTAACTTCTTCACAAGTTTCTCTCAATTTTTCTCTATATCTTGCAGCTGTATATTTGTTTTGTAAAGCTTCTACTTGCCACGAAATCCTATTTTCTCTTTTTTCGTTTTTACTTTTTGTTACCAATTGCAAGTTAGTTTTTACTCTTACCAATATATGATCCGAGTCTATGTCCGCCCCCCTATATGCTCTAACGTCTTTGATGTGCCTTGCAAACTCCTTCTGTACCACAACATGGTCAATTTGGTTTACTTTGCCTCCCCTTAGCGCTTCCCAAGTTCCTAGATGTATTTTCTTATGTTGGAAATATGTTGACATAATCCTACAATTTTTACCCGCTGCCCACCCAATTAGCTTCTGTCCGTTATTATTTGACTCGTCATGCTTACTATGTTTTCCTATTGTTGGTTTATACTTCTCTTCTTTCCCCAATTTTGCATTAAAATCACCCAATATAATCTTTATTTCTCTTTCGGGCAGACTATCATATAGCTTCTTCAATTTTTTATAAAATTCGTTTTTTTCTTCTTTTTTTTCTTCTGTAGGGGCATGTACATTTATTATATTTATATTTCCTTGTGTTCTTTTTATTTTCACATAACATATTCTTTCATTGATAGGTCTAAAGTCTAGTATTGATGATTTTTTTTGCTCATCTATTAAAAATCCCGTTCCAAAGATTCTTTTTTCGTTTCCACTGTTAAAAAGTATATATTTCTGTAGCTCCCTCATAGAAGTTCCTGTTAGCTTTGTTTCTTGCAGCGCTAATATATCGATTTTATATTTTTCAGCTTCTGCCTCCAAATCCTCTAATGCTCCCTCGTAATTTAACCCTTTTACATTCCAAGTTGCTAAATAAGCATTTTTTCTTATGTCAATTCTTTGCTTTTCCGATTTCGAAATGCTTTTCCATGCCATTGCTTCTGGTAATTGACTGCCAGTAAACATCACTTTATATGATTCATAGTCTATAATGTAACGTTTTTCAGTTCTTAAAACGTTGTCGGGGTTTTAGAAAAACACACAGGCGATATATTTAAATTCACTTATTCTATTAACACTATTACGGTAATTAAAATCTATTAAAAATGCTTATTAACTATATCACTTAACCACTAATGTCTTTATTTATGTAAACGATATTTATATTACATGTACTAATTCAATCGCGACCGCACTATCGAACTCGTATCGATTGACTGCCTCCTGGCCAACCCGACGCGTTATTTATAGCTGCCGCGAACTTCCAGATTGTTCGGGGGCCTTCTACAACGTCCTCGAAGATTCTGGAGAATATTCTCGAATCTTCGACCCGGTGCTGCCCTCTGTTATTCGTCGTAGGTAGTTCTTCTTCCGCTATGCTAGCGCCATCTAGGGACGCCTATCGGAACCGCCAGTTGAAAAGTTGGCGCTCGTTACAATAATAAATACGTTATCTGATTCTGCAAGTTGGGAAATGTCTATAAATAATAAGAAAAACTTCTTTCAACACCACAATTAGTGAGTTGTGCTTATGCTTATTACCTTCAATATATTCCATATATATTATCTTCAATGTTTTCGGCATTTATTTTCTATTGCATTCATATTCGAATTGCCCTTAAAAACATTATTTGTTTTACCTAACTGACCATCATCAATCACCCAAGCTAATCACCTAGCGTATTTTTAAGATTTTGTTTTATTTGGAATATATCTATAGTTTTAAATCCTGTTATTTCAAATATTTTGTTATGTTGTAGACTTTCGTAGACAAGATTAGATGAATAATGGAGAAAATCTAAAGTGAGAAAGATTTCGCTCTTCCTTCGATTTGCAAATGTGCTGTCTATACCGTCCGATTATGCTTCTTCTTTTGATGATTAAGAAATAAAAAAAAATAGAAACACTTGTAAAAAAAATGTATATTTTTTTGTATGAGGTTTCTAAGTAATTTTATTTTAAATAAATCTAGCTTACGAATGTAATTAATAAGAATAATGTAATAAGTAATGAAGACTCACAGTTACCGACTCTAAATCGCTAAAAAGCACGTTAATGGAAAAAGAAAAAAAAAAAAAGTATATTTTGTATGTGTATAATAGCCGAAGCATGATGGAATATTAAAACTGATTTATCAACTTCAATTTATGAATAGTGCAAATTTGAAATTTAGTTATTTGTTTTAGAGGTAAATTATAAAGATTATTTTTATGGGGTCTGTGCTGCAATTTAATATATTACCATTTGCAATAATAAAAATATTTTATAATTTTTTTTTGGTCAGTTAATAATTGATCCATTAGTGCCCAAAATCTTATTTATTTATGTAAAACATATGGTACCCAGTGATACCATAATACCATATGGTATCATTGAGCTCTAATGGGTTAAGTAAATAAAAAGGATTCAACACATTTTTCCCATACCTTTATTCTTTAGTTTTACATTTCTGAAATTATTTTTTCCCTCTTTTAATTCCGGAAACGTAAAAATAAAGGTTGAAGGAATGGAATGGTTTTGAATTCTTTTTATTTACTTAATTATAAATTGACCAAAAGATCTAATTAAAAAATAAATAAATAAAGGAAAAAATAATTACAAATCAACGGTCAGAGAAGACTCGAATATTTTATTTTATTTTATTATTAGCATCCCGGAACCCCGATATTTTGCAACACTATAACAGGTATATCTCGCAAGTATACTGTCTTGGAACGTAAATATATTTGAGGGTAAAAATCTCTGAAGTGGTATATACTAGAAAACACTAAATTATAGTAGTAATAACATTCCAGAGAATTTTATTCTTGAATATATTTTTAAAATCCATTTTTAACAATTTCATTTTATTTTATTATTTATTTTTTAACAAATCATATACTGTTTAACGTTTAACATATAATAAATAATAATAAGATTAATATAAAATAAGTCCTTACAAATCCATTTACATACAGAGCGTCATTTTATCTCGAAAGTCAATTTGTCTGTGATTTAAAAAACTTTAAAATTTAGTGAGGGGGATTTAATATTTTGATGTTGGGGTATAGATCACGGTTGTGACCTACATAGTAACAAATTTTAAAATTTCTTTTCTTGACCACGTATATATTAATTTATTTATTTTTCTTGGTTTTTGGGTTTTCAGAAAAAAAAAAAAACATGGAAATATTCAACGACGTTTCGCTTATATTTTAAAAACTTTTTCAAGTAAAAAAATATATATAAATTATGGTAATGAAAATTATTTATAAATAATTTTTTTGTTTAATAAATGACAAAATTATAATTATCTTGTTTGCTAGAAATTTTGAATATATCGTTTTGCTTTATTTAAAGATTGTATTTCAGTATAATATATATTTTGATTATTTATTATAAGTTAAATATGAAAATATTATTGAATTTTGTAATTAAATAGATTTCTAAAAAATATTATTGTATTTTAAAAATAAATTTTAATTATAATTTAATAATTAATTTTATAAATTATTATAATTTATAAAATTAAGTCTGTCTCAGTATAATTTAAATTAGAATTTTATTTTTAAGTAAGAAAGCTTAAATTGATTTAAAAGACGAGAAGACCCTATAGAGTTTTATATTTATTATTATATGAATAATTAAGTATTTTAAAAGTTTCTATTATAATAAGTATTTTGTTGGGGTGACAGAAAAATTAAATTAACTTTTTTTATTTATTAACATTAATTTATGAGTGTTTGATCCATTAATAATGATTAAAAGATTAAATTACCTTAGGGATAACAGCGTAATTTTTTTTGAGAGTTCTTATCGAAAAAAAAGTTTGCGACCTCGATGTTGGATTAAAATAAACTTTTGGTTCAGAAGCTAGAAAGTTAGGTCTGTTCGACCTTTAAAATTTTACATGATCTGAGTTTAAACCGGTGTGAGCCAGGTTGGTTTCTATCTTTAAAAAGTAATTATATTTTAGTACGATATTTTAAATTATAATAATTTATAAAATTAAGTTATATAGTTTTGTGAAATATTGTATACCTGTTTTATCATTAATAAAATAAATTTGAATCATTTCAAGTATATTGCCTGTTTTTAAATTTTGTTCTTTATTTAAAATTGTTATATTGTTAAAATCGCATGTACGATTTTGATTAATTTCATGTTTTATTTAAGGCTGTAAATTAAAAATAAAATAGTATAAAAAGACATAAACATTACAAAAATATTACAGCCTTAAAAAAACATGAAATAAATCAAAATCATACATTTAATTTTAACAATATAACAATTTTAAATAAAGAACAAAATTTAAAAACACAATTAATTATAAAGCTGACGTACAACACTTCACAAAACTATATAACTTAATTTTATAACTAAATAAAATATTTTTTTTTAGAAATCTATTTAATTATAAAATTCAATAATGTTTTCATATTTAACTTACAATAAATAATCAAGACATATTATATTGAAACAAAATTTTTATAAAACAAAACGATATATTCGAAATTTGTAGTAAACAAAACAATTGTGATTTTGTCATTTATTAAACAAAAAAATTATTTATAAATAATTTTCATTACCACTTTACAATTTACTTAAAAAAAAAACCTTTTGCAATAAAAGCGTAACGCATAGAGATAATAGAGTGCTGATATTGAACTCAAAACTGCCATCAATTGAAATGCGCCATATTGGTACACCAACGTCATCGGTGACGTCGATATAGCGTGTATTGTATTCAAATAAATCAAGTTAATGAGACATTAAAAAACTTCAGCACAGCATCTGTCGTGTTAGATTTTAACCTGTGTATTTTAAATATTAAAATTGTGTTTTTGTTTTATTAAAGTTGTGGGCAATTCAGAGGTAGAGATAATTTCCATTTCTAAATCCACAATCAACTTTTTGCGCATTTTTCAATCAAGGAAGATAACACAAGCAGTGTTCTAAATCCATTTCTTAACTTAGTATCCACTATCCATAGGAGTTTAATAAAAAATAATAAAAAGAGACGCATTCTTTTAACGCCATATAAAACTAATGAAAGTTGTCTGAGAGTGGAATCTCAATCTACGTTTAACAATGTAATGCATGTTTTCTTCAGGAGTAAATAATCAACTAGAGTGTTTGCTGTCTAATTTACTGATGGTTAAATAATATTAGTTTATACTTAATCCCTTTCTTATTGATTTTCTTTGTATCTTTACTGTTAACGCTATAATATGCATACTTACACAAGGCTTACTCATATAATAAAAATATGAACAATATTCATAATAGAAATAGTCCGTAAAAGCAAAAAACAAAGAAAGTAAATAAACAAACAATTAAACTGTAAGGTTAGGTAATATATCGCACCAGTCACATTTGTGATTTAGCCCCAGTAAATCACAGCATATTACTGTGATTTGACCAACTTACAAACAACTCAACACAAATACTCCCTAGAAAGGTACTGACTAAACGTAAGCATGACGTTGGTGTTCCAAGATGTCCGGCTAACTGTTGATGGTGCGCCGTAAACCTGCGCGTACGGTTTATTGGCAGCCTATCAGGTCTGTGGCGTAACGTCGTTGAATATTCCATGTTTTTCTGAGGACTTAAAAACCAAGAATAAGAAAAGAAATTAATAGTAATAAATGTTACTAAATTTCAAATTTGTTAGTGTCGGGTAAAATTTTCTATTTTCTCGCGTAGAATGCGTGATTGGAAAAAGACCGCCATTAGTTTAAATTTAGACAGAAGAGGCTATACAAATGTACTACGTATATATTTTTTAACGTTTTGTTTTAACTTCTACATCAAATAAAATATCAAAACACAAGTGTGTATTTTGAAACCTCCTGACAAACCCTACGCTAGTAATTAAATAGAATAAGTAGAATTCATGTTAAGCAGATAACTAGTATTATTCGTATAAATATTATATACAAACTTCAAATAACTCTGTTGTAAAAATATTGGGCTTCAGACAGTATACTTCCGATGCAATTTAATAGAAATTAAGACAATAAACGAAGTTATTTTTTTTTTTCCAAAATTCTCTGTTTAGTGGCTTTGGCGTATTATAAGGATTTCACTTTAAAACGGAAAGGTGTACATCCTTGAGAAGGGTAACTCGGTATAGACGTAATATGGGTAAAATAGGAACACGGCAGATTGTTAAATGAAATAAAATTCTTAGAAAACCTACTACTGCCATAATAGTAAGGAGACGGTGTGTGACTATGACAACGGTAATATAATAATTTGTAATGATACTTAATTAATAATAATAGTAATAATAATAATTAAAGAGTGCGTAACCTACACTATAATAGTCGTATTGTATAAAATAGTAAAACATCGAAACCATTAACGTTAATACAAACCATAATATTAGCCAAATATACAGACAGTAATTATACAACGTATTTATTTATTTATTTATTATATCGTTTAGAGACTTCGCCGTGGAGGGGCGGGGGACGGTCGTGGAACGGCCGCCGCTGCCGTCCATTCGTCGTCTTCTTCACTTCCGGCACAGCGCCGTTCATATTCCTTTTTTTTTCCGATCCATCCCCGTGTTGTGTGTCGGTGTGTGAGTGTCTCGCGTCTCGGTGGATCAAGAGGACGATCCCGTCCGTGTGCCACCTCACTGCCGCTATTGCCTGAACGTGTAATTGCTCTTGTGGTAATTGTTGCTCTTGTGGTGGTAATTGTTGCGCCTGTTCCGATGTTTGCCGCTGGTATTATAAAATTGCCTACCGCCGCCGCCGCCGTACGGCGAGGACGTGCCGTTATTGTTATTGCCGATATTGTGTTGGTTCCAGCTGTTTTTCGCGTTGTGGAATTCCTGCGCGCGGAAATTGTGAAATTAAAATAAAAAATTACCTATAAATCGAAAAAATTCAAGCAAGCGGCAATGCAGTTACTTATCTAGCTGGGCAATTCATGGATTGTCCATGGATTAGCGGAAAGGGCAATCCATGAATTGTCCACGGATTAGCGGGAATGGCGATCTATAAATTGCCCGAAATAGTATGTACACTGGCCGACTTATTTAATGTCGTCGTCTACAGCGTAGTGACTATCAAAACTACTCACCATTTGCATAGGTGCGCGTTCGGCTGGCGTCGGCTGTTCCAGGTAAATGTTTTATTGGGGTATACAGTTGTAAAACGCTTCGCAATTATGCAAATTTAGGTAGATCTAAGATTATTTGATATCGAAAGGAAACCTTTAATATTGTAGTTTGAACCCAGTTTGAATTGAAATATCTGTTTTACACCTTGAGAGCAAGTGATTTTTAAAACTAAAGCTCTTATTTTATGTTTAAAAATAATCAAGTGAATGTATAAATAACAAATCAAGTTATATTAATTGCTGGGTTATTTCTATTAAATTTTATTTACTTTATTTGTATATAATTTATTTTTAAAATAGGAAATGTATTAGAAAACAAAAGAGTAATACTTCATAAGTTCATTACCTTTAGTTTCAATAAATATTATTATTACAATTACCCACAGGTAAGAAACATCGTAAAATTCGTGTTCCTAAGAAAAGCACACATATCCTTTTTTTTAGACTTTTGGTTAAATGATGCTATTTATAGAGCAACTATATTAAACAGAAATTTTTAATATACTTCATAAACTACTATCACATTACCAAGAATAAACCTATCCGTTGAAATTTCAATAGCCAAATTATAAACTCATTAATTATATGCATTTCAATCTGGGGCAATTATAAAACTCAGCCGCTTACCATAATTAGTATGAATCCTCATTCTAATTCAACGAGTAAAATTTTACTGAATAATGAGCTGATATACTTATGTGGCAGAGCAACAATTCTGTAAAAACTTTTTTTTTTAATATTTACGTGAGGAATGAATTTAAATGATTAACAAAATTACATACTCCTAATGTTCCTAATTTCAGAATTAGAGGGCAATACTTGCAACACAAAATTATTAATAAAATTAGAACAAGTACAATTAAATATGAGTACAATTTAAAAATTTTATAAAATTGAGAATGGATTCATTCAAATATTCTTATTTTGGTAAAGACAAGAACATGAGTCTAAATGATTATTTTTTGCAGATTAATGTAATTTTTTTATATATTTAAAACATAAATAAGGAAAACATGTTTTTAAAAATTGATTGCTCAACTAAACACTATCATGTGGATATATGAGCTCGTCATTCAAAAACACTAGGCGTCGTTGGATTACATAAAAGACTAGTGGTAATTATCGTAAACGGCCGACTTTTGTAATTGTAGGTAAATGGCAAATGCAAATTTAGGCAATTCTCATAAAAGTAATGAATTTTTAATTTGTGCATTAAAATTTCAAAGAAAAGCTTGATTTTCAGTGATGTAATTAATATACTTTATTAAAATTGTTGTTTATTACAATTAGGGTGTAAATCCTTTCATTTAGAATTATTCTTTTATTAATTTATGAATATATTGTTTTGTTTATATATTTTTCAAAATTTGTTTTTTTTTTAGAGTGTATATTTATTTTTGCAGAATGCGTTTCTTTTTTAGTTACGTTTTACATTACCATTTTTTATTTGTCTATGTTTATATATTTAATGACAGTTAGGTAATTAGATTTTATATTGTTTATATTTGGAATTAGCATGTTTACTTACATAAATAATATAACCAGACTAAAATAGTTTTAATTTTTTTATGAATAGCAATTTTATAGCGTTAGTTACACGTAGGTGGATCCTGCAATAGTAAATGCTAATAATTAAATATTATTGAAGTCTCCATTTAAGAAAATAGTAATTAATAAATGCTTACAATAGCTAATATTTGTTGAAGCTATAGTTTTATGAAGTCTTCCTCTGATGTTTCCTATATCCTACGTTTTTAAAACAATTAATACACAAGATTTACCATGAATACCACACTTTATTTATTTCTATATGAGTTTTAAGAGTCAATTGGGTCCAAGTTATGAAAGAGATATTTCAATTCAAAACACGTTCATACCGCTATATACAACGTTTACTTGTAATATTGAATAATCCATTTTTTCTACCTGATATGCATAATTGCGAAGCGTTTTACAACTGTATACCCCAATAAATCATTTACCTGGAACAGCCGAACGCGCACCAGTGCAAATGGTAAGTAGTTTTGATAGTCACTGCGCTGTAGACGACGACATTAAATAAGTCGGCCAGTGTACATTGCGGGTTTCATGCTACAACTTGCTAGGTAAACGTTTGTCGTGTGGCTCCTAGAAGGCGGACATAATAAACTCTCGTTTCCGTATTGAGTGATCGCGCACGAAGCTTGAGAAGCGAAGGCGATGATAGCATTTTTTCGGTTCATTCTCTTTTGACGTTTTTATCGCTTACCTGTAGTCGATTGTATCCGGGATTCGAGTAGCTCGAACTGTTCTCGTTAGACGTCTTTATGTGTTTGACGCGGCCGCGGTCCATGTCGTCGCATGTCGTCAGCCTCTTACGTTCTTCCCGGCGTTCCTCGTTCACCTCTTTATCTAATGCCGCCCTTGTGCCGCCCCAAGAGTTGACGGGCGCCGAATAACCGACGTGGGACATCTTCAATAATTCTCCGACGGCCGACGAAGATGTCGTCAATGGATTACCCTGTTCAATGTTACCGGTTTTCGGAAAAGTCGTTTTGGTCTTTTTGGTCCAGCTCCTTCCTGTAATCGATCATTTTGTTGTTTATAGTAGAGATACTGAAATATATAATCATCAAAAGATTAGAGAAGAGTTCGAGAATTAGTTGTAATAAGCCAGTCGACACGTTATACTGGGCACGAATGGGAATGCTCATCTTTATTAGAGGCGCCAGGGAATTTAAAAAATATGACCGATTTGTTGTTAGATTTTTGGAAACCGTTACACGAGGGACGTGTACAACTTTTTGGTTTGGGACGACAAGTACCGTTCTCTATTGTAACGGACTCTAAGTGTAAGCAGAAAGCTGTTGTATGTTTTATTGGAAATACTGATTAATTTGAATTTATTCAAATGTATGCAAGCCGGAGCAAATATTCGGAGCAATATTTTGGCTATTGAAGGTATTCCGTAAAGTTAATTTGACGTAAGTAGACAGTCACATTGTGATCAATCACAAGTTGTCTTGTGCGTCAAATAGACGTCATAGAGTAACTGGGGGCGATACTGGAAAACAGCAACTGTATAAAAAGTAGAGTGTCTCTGCTCTGTGCTTCAGTAGTATTGTTTGACATTTATATAACCTAGTAATTTGTCTAACTCAACAAAACAATTCCTCAAACAGTTTAAACATATTCTGGGACAGCTTAAACAACTCTCGGAACAGCTTAAACAGCTACTGGAACATTTTAAACAACTCTTGCTGTTTCAGAAACACCTGTACCCTATGCGGATATCCAAATATCGCGCGCTTCGAAGCCAGCATTTTCATCCGTCAATCACAAGACGAAAGGTAGGAGTGGAGGGGATTATTTATGTCATTGCAGTTAGCAGCTAATACCTAGCTCTACATTGTTGAACAATATTTATTAAAGCTTCTATGGAGCTTGAGCCGGCAGTACGGCTGAGAAGGAAGGATGCATCATTGCCAATCTTGCGAGTCAAGCAGCAATATGCTGTAGCGGTTGTCGGTTGGATGACCATTCTGACAGCACTTCTCAGCGGCTTGGTGTGTTACGGCACCTTAAGCCAAGGGCCTTCAAGGCCTGTAGTGCTGAGGTAGTATTATCATTACTATTCTAAGGAGTTTGCATATGAGCGAAATTCTTACCTATCAGCAACATTGGATATAAGAAATGTAAATTCGTGAATCCCATAATAACCATTTTTATAACTTCTGACGGAGCAACGAATATCAAATATCGTCAACGACAGCAAAAATTGGCCAAGAAAATGCTAACTTATACTTACTTGACTAATAAAATATCGAAATAGTATACAAATATGTTAAACGGACTAAAAAAACCAGCGATCGAAAAGAAACAGTACGTTTACGTACCGTACCTAGGAAGAACGCAAACTATTCCGCTCTTTATAAAGTTTGTGTACGCGAGCGCAAACGTTATACAGTACATTAAAATGTACTGAGAACGAAACAAAACGATATCGTACTGTACTAAGTATATATGTTTTAGGTGGCCTTGAATCATTATGTATGCGAACGTTTAACGTACTTGCTATTTTACTATTTAGTTTAGTGTGAAGTTGTACTACTAATATTGGATGAAAAGTAAACAAGTGTGTTTTATATTGGTTTCTTGCATTTCTGTTGTATATAATGAAATAAGTACTAGGTAGAACTAAACATTCTTGAGAAAAATAAACAAAAATATGAATCGTAGTATATAAATTGCCATCGGGTTCTTTCAAAACTTTACCACCACGAATTAATTTCATTTTCCCATATCGCTTCATTTACGTTATTCGTCCCGAAAATAGTCGCGGCATTTTTTTTTTGACTGGCACTTCTTATAATATAAGAATATCACTAAGATATGTCTGGTAATAGAATAGAGCACTTACTAATCCTACCTATGTTTTGTTTCTTATATTTAAATGTATATTATATTATTAAATCTATGTCTAAATATGCAATTATGCCATAATGCGAGAAAGATCTTTTGATTTCATTCTTAATAATATTTATTTGGAAATATGGGATCCGTTATTAAAATTGTCAATATAACTTGCCTGCAAATTTGGATTCAGGGATAATTAAGATTTACATAAAGGATTATACGCATCATTAACCACTCATTATTTATCCAGTATATTTTTCAGGCAATATCTACTTCCCTATTTATTTAAGATTGAGTGACCATTTGCATTCCAACAATTCAATAAACATTAAGTAAATTATAGGAATTAAATATTTAATTAATCACTTTGTGAGCACATTAGTACTACAAAAAAAATGTTTGCTGGCATTTACAAACATCTGTGCTAAGTACATAAGCAGGTGTATTAATTTACGAGTATAATGGTACGAAAATTCCAACATTTCATAGGTACATTAAACGTAATGTACTTATTACGTTTATTTACACAAACGATTTAAACGGAGATAACGTATTTTTATAAAGTACGGTACGAAACCGTTGTTTCGTTCTCAATCGCTACGTTTTAAATATACGAATATCGTTTGCGTGCAGGTACACAAACTTTATACAGAAAAAGAAACTGATATGTTTTCTCTGTTTCGTTTGCGTTTGCGTACGGTTCTCGCAATCCTACCGTACGAAACACTAAGGAACTGTTTCCTAACGTTTAATTCCGATCGCTGAAAAAAACACACGAAATGGAATAATTTATACACATATTTGAAATTTGTATTCGTAAGTGTCAAGTATTGACAAGTCTGCCAACTAATCATACGTAAACCGAAATGATGGCGTCCAAAAAACATAAAGGCTGATACTTCCTATACTGTGACGCGACGGTCTGTCAAGAACAAAGTTTATAAAGTTCGTCTCAACCTTAAGATGCAGTATGGGATATAATAGCCACTGTGCATCTCTTACTATCCCTAGTTGCTGTCACTAACGCTATCTTCACTTCTGATTTATATGTTGCCACTTATTTACATATGTCGGTGTCGGCACCAATACCTATCTGTCATCTGTCTATTAGCATCAACTGTTGTCAATCGTCATCATCGTAGTTTTAAAACAGTTAAGTTCCACGTTAATTAGTTTATATATAGCACAAATCGTTCTTTTCAGAACGCTTCTCTCCTTTTCAAGCGCGCACAAGGTAATATGGGTATTTTTCGTGATTTTATATAATTATATAACCTATACATTTAATTACAGTTTTTACTGCATTAAATGGAAGGTTGTAGGGAGAAAACGGTTTGTAAGGAGAACATTTTAGCCTGAAGGAGAAGTGTATGATTGCAAATGTTTTATTAATTATTTAATAAATCATCATAAACATATGACGAGAACACGCATCTATACGACGTAAAGTGCATGGATTTTTTATACAGAATATGCCACCTACATTAAATGCAATTCTTGCTGCTGTCAATGCTGATGATGATCTTCCTAACTTCTGTCGAGCAACCTTACATAGTTTATTACATGATATGGGTTTTGAATTTAAAAAGTAAGGACGAAAAGTATACTCATCGACGAAATGACATTATTCGGTGGAGACATAAATACTTACGAGAGATCAAGAAATTTAGAGAAGACGGTACAGTGTAGTTTTTGCTATTTGACATGCATATACTTTATATTATTTTAGGTCGAACCATAATATATACCGATGAATCATGGGTAAATACAGGGCATGCAGTAAATAAAACTTGGACAGACACCACTATTCAAAATAGTCGGCAAGCTTTTATACAAGGATTAAGTACGGGCTTGAAATCACCCACTGGGCTCGGACCTCGTTTGCATTAGTTCATGCTGGTATGATAATGGATTTGTTCCTGGTGCTGAATATACATTTTACTGCAAGAAAACACTGCTGGATGTTCATCATGAGATGGACTCAGAAAACATACGAGGATTTATTAAGAAATTACTTCCAAACATACCGCAGATGTCAATTATTGTTCTTTGACAATGCTTCGTATCACTGGCAGAAAATTAGAAAAAATTCCAACGGCAGCATGGAGAAAAACTGATATCATAGATTGGCTCCGTGAGAAACAAATTCCAACAACTGACGATATGTTAAAAGGGACTTGCTGTTTTGCGTGTCACAAATTAAACCGCAGTATGATAAAAGCAGGATTGATGAACTTGCTAAAGAAAACGGTCATCATGTTCTGCGATTACCACCTTACCATTGCGAGTTAAATCCCATTGAAATGGCATGGGCACAAGTAAAAAACTGCATAAAAATGAACAATACCACATTTAAGGTAAGAGACATGGAGGAACTAATTCAAAGAGCGTATAGCACTGTAACTGTTGCTAATTGGCAAAACTACATCAAACATGTAAAAAATATTGAAAAGGAAATGTGGATAGTGGATAATTTGCAAGATGACATTGAAGAATTCATTATTCGTGTAACAGATTCATCATTCAAAGATCAAACTGATTCGTCGACCGACTAACAAATTTAGATAAGACGTGTGTAATTACTATTCCTTTCATAAATATTATTGTATTATGTGGGCATTTGTATGATTCCAGCTATTTTTGTTACAAACGTGGAAACTATAATTAATTAAAGGATTGTATCTATTTCTTTGAATTTAATAAATTGTATCATACCCCATATACAATAAATAAATGTTCGAAATGTAAATTATGTTAATGAGTAATAATAAATAAAGTTATCGGCTCTTTTTACTGATTCTTAAATAAAAACAGTATATGGTTTTTATATTTTACTGTTTTCCATAGAGATTCCGTTTAAAAAGAAACCGAAAAAAGTTTGCGAGATAACGATTATAATTGCTTCAATTCAGCTTCTTTCTTCAGCATATAAAGCAATTGCTGCTTTATAGCTCCTTTTCGTATCTGAGACCACATAAACATATATCAATAGAGAAGATAGTAACATATACTGATATATGCATTTTTAATTGTCATAACCTCAAATAATGCAACCGGAAGTAGCAATGTGCAGCTGATGCGACGATTTGGCAATCGCGAATCGAATTTCCATAAGACGTATACTGCATCTTAAGGTTGAGACGAACTATAGTAATAGGCGTAGATGGACCTAGATGCTAGGCCTAATTAAGAGGACAAAACTACCACAATAATAACAAATTAATGTACTTCTGCTATTAACTGTAATAATTAGGAGGAATTTTTCCAAGAAAAATTTTTCTCACGCAGTATGCGAACCTACATCCTCTCGCTTACCGGACGAATGCTTTACCAATTAAGCTAAGAGAAGATGTAAGTTCGAGCGTTTAACCGAACATATGTCGATATTAGATCTCGAAAGGCCGGCAGAAAGGCAAATATTGCAAACCTTATACTACAATAATAGATTTGAAAAGGTCATGACGAAACAGGTCTCGTGATGTCAGCGTCTTAAACGATGTAGCACCTCGTCTATTAACGTAAATCATTTTAAATATTTACCTTCGTTGGATGGAGCCTGCGATAAACTAAGATCCTCTGACGAAGTGACTTGCCAATCGGCCGTGGTCGCCTTAGTTGTCACTCGGTGCCGTTCGACGTTGTTCGACAACGCTTGCGTCACCGTAGGCGTCGTTATCGTCGTCGTTGTGGTGACGGCGGACGGAGACGTGGATGTCGATTGAGTGCCCAAGAAGCCGCCGGACGCGGTGCCACGTCGACCACCACACCCGCTGCTATCGCTGCTGTTACTTTCCGAGTCCGCGTTATCGTTCTCCTCGTCTTCGGCGTCATCCTCGTCATCGTCGTCTACGTCGTACGGTACCAACTTGGTGGTGATCGACTGGCTCGCTCTGGAGGATGTAGTGACCGTCGTTGGAGTGACTGACGTCGGAGTTGTCGTGCTGGGTGAGGTAACGGTGCCGGAGGGACTACCTCCGTCTACGACCTCCACGTTGCTCGAAAGGCTGGAAACACTCGATGAGGAGCACGACCTCGCCAGCGACGTAATTGCGTTGGATTCGCTTCCGCCGTTGGTGCCGCCGGTATCCGCCTCACCGCTACCGCCACCTGTCGGACGTGGCGTCGTCTTAGGGGAGGAACTTTTAGGTGACTTATTCTTCGGCGAGGAATCGTTAACGGCACTCATTGCAGTAGCGGGCGTAACGTTCTTGTCTTGAGGTAGGGTGGTACTGTCGGTGTTCGTCACCTGCATTGGTTTTTTTTATAAACAAAGTCATATAATAAACAATAATACTATTATTATTCTGTTTTTTCATTTTTTTCGCATCTTAAAACCGTAAATGAGAATAACATAAGACGGCATTTATGCCGCCATGCGGGCGCTTACCTTACTGTAAATTGTATGAGCGATTAAAACTTGATTAAAGAAGGTAAAATAAAAGAACAACCATGATTGAAGTCTAATTAGTATAAGACTATTTACTATACGCAAATATGGTGGTTACAGTGTGTTCTAAGAAATTAGCTCCAAAAGGACCACCTTTTTCCTTAATAATCTCTCAGAGAATTTCGTTTTTGTTTGAATTAATATTAAAAATATTTAGTTAACACTAGTAACTGATGTTGTTGGACACTTGTAACAGTTTAAAGTAATGTTTTAGTTAACGATTCATGCACATTTTATTATTATGGCAAATATGACGGTACACCGATAGTGTTAGGTAGAAACGAGTGGTTTTATATTGTATTCAAATACGTTACATTGAATCGAAACTAGTTGGATATAGAAGCAAAGTTACGAATGTTATAAAATAAGATTTTATCTAAGTTTTAAGTATCATTTAATTGTTGCAAGTTTGATTAGTGGATTGCACATACTTAGTTTTACATTTGAGGATTAATTTTATTATTTCATATTCAATGTCAATATCTTTTAACCGGTGGCCATAGATTAATTAAAGAATCTGTGAAGAATTAGCCTCTTTCTGTCACCCATCTTCCCATATATCGCGGGATTGCTTGTCCAAGTATATAATTCATTGATTATGAGAGATAGAAAAAAAAATTATATACTGTCAATTAAATAATACTATACATTAGGAGAAAAAATCACATAAAAACAAAAGAGCATCCCAAAACAAGTATATATATATTTTTTCATGGGATAGTGGATATTTTTTCAATTTTCTGAAAGAACAAACACGTCTTATAATTTATTTACAAACTGAAGGTATCCCAATTTTACAAAAGTTAATAATTTCAGTGTTGAATATCCTAGTAATTTTGAAGTTAGTCCTTACCGGAGGCTCATGTACATTTAGATGTAAACTAAATTGAGGAAAATTGCTCGAAAGTGCAACTGGATAATAACAATGTTGCATATTTTGTTTTTGAAAAGACTCCTGCGATTAAAACTTGTACCGTAACTTATGTTTCGGGTTATATTTTAAGAAAAACGATAAGAAAACTTTCTTGTTCGATTCGCCAACTATCCTTTCGAAAACAGTATTTTGGAAATGAGCTTATGCTTTTCAAAGATTACAGTATTTCTAAGAGTGAATTGAAGTATTAAAAAAAAAGAAAAATTTATAAATGTCATAGACGCACTTTCATTATTTTCTGATAACATTACTCTTTCGCTGTTAACTGACAAGAATTAGAAAGAAAACATCCAAATTTTTGTATCAAAAAACATAAAGATTATTTTAAAAGTCCAAAGTAAAAATATTTTATCGCCGCAAATGACTCAACAGCGGTAAAGATATAATGTGTAGTAAGAAAAAAGTAGGTATTTCACAAAATAAATAAAAGCAAATATTCCGTGTATATCTTCGTTTTAACGCAAAATTATGTAATAACTTCATTATAAAACGAATGTGCCCACATTTGTATTTTAGTTTTTGTTTAGTTTACTTCAACTGTTAAGTTATTTTGCCTCATTTAATATTAATTTCATAACAATTTCGGGAAATGACAATTCATGGATTAATGCTCTACCTATTCGTTGTGCACGCAGTTAAACAACTTTTATTCGTCTCTCGGTTTCTCACTGACTCTTAAGTTATATTATTTTCTGGCGCGTTCGTGTAACAGAAAATTCTATTTACGATTAACCACGTCAGATCAAGTTTAATATTTGTTTGGTCGTACACTTTTCTAAAATAAGCCTAGCAGTGACGTTTGTAATACCGCGATGGAACTACTCCTTACACGTATATATATATCTATATTATATTATTATTATTATTATTATATTAGTTTGATATACAATAGAACCTCCATTATCCGGACTAATTGGGGATTACCATGGTCGGGATAACGCAAGATCCGTATAATCGAGAAGAGAAAAACATACATATCTACATAGTATGAACACTTTTTTATTGAACTGAAATACAACATACATATTGCTGTGGTATGTCTCCCCGGTTGTTTGAACTCTATGCTGTTAATTTTACAGATCAAACTTTGGCATTGCCGCGTGCAAATTCTCACTTGTATTAATTTTATATTTAATTTTGTTAAGAATTTAATAATTTTGTTTGAGTATTTTATTGTTCAGTTGTGTAAAGTTAATTTCATTTATTTGTACTTTATGCGTACTCCGGTATTGTATATAGTTTATGCTTGTATTTTCTGTGCGCCTTTTTCGCACGCAGATGTAAATTTCTTATATATGACAGTGTTACCTTGGAGGCCCTTAGTTCGTTGAAAGTTGCCCGTAAGTAGAGATGTTGTTTTTATTTTCTTTTTGCCGTAATAGGTAAATTTCATTTTTGATTTAATTGTTGCTCGGTTTATTTGTTTGATTAGCTTTCAAGGAACTCCTAATTAATTATTGCTGTATTGTTTAATTGTGTACACATTTTGGATATTAGATCAGTAATTATTGTATAAACGTTCTAGAGGATTCCGCGAAAGTGTGTAAATTATCCGTTTTCTTATTTAATTGTTTGTATTTTTGTTAATCACCTCGGGTAGGTGAAGTGAAGCTTTGAGCTGAAAAATTTAAATTTCATGTAAATTATTTTTGTTCTCCACGTGTAAATTTTAGTTTGCTTTAAATTTCGTGACCGCGTGATTGTTTTTTTTTTCGTGGTATATGAAATTCCTTCTAGAACGAATCTTCCATTTTGTTGTTAAAGGATTTTAAATCGTCCTTTGTCTTAGTAAATTCTTGCAGTTTTTGTTTGACCAGAATCTTAAATTCAAGGTTTATTTTCTGCATTATTGTTGTTATTAAATGTTTTTTTTTTTTTCTTTTTGCACAATAAATTTAATGATTGTAATATCATTTTAAATTAATAATTCTTTTATTTTTGATTTGCCAGTTCTATTTTTGGGGATTTTAAAAAGAAAGTCATTTTACAAACGCCCACTATTACTTTTTACAAAAGTTTCCTTGAGATTTAAGCATCTCTGGTGCCCTTTTAAATTCATTTTTGCTGAGCTAGCTAAATTAATTTTGTCATTTTTAATTTCTCTTTACTTATATGCTTGGACCATCAGTTCACAGCAATATGTATAATTTATGTTTACAAAATATTATTGTTTTTTAAAAAATTCACTTATAGAGTTTTGTTTAAAATTGGCTGTCCTTTGATTTTTGTTTTCTGAAGCATTTTTACTATTAGATTTTACAATCCGGATAATCGAAAATTCGGATAATGGGGGTTCTACTGTATATTATATAATTGTTTTAATAAGTTGTCATTAAGTTGAAAATAAAGTATTGTCAAATGTCACGAGTGTATCAGAAAGTTAGATTTCTTTGCGTCCAATCTAATTAACTAACAAACACTTTTAATCTATAGTCCCGAGTGAGAACAACAACTTCTAACAAGTTTGGCGCCCAACGTGGGGCCAAACTTGCTAGGAGTTGTTGCCTATAAAACCTTCATTTTCTTTTGAAACTAGACTTCCTACTTTTTATTTTTGATTGCGAAAGTGAAATGATTTTTTTATCAATGTCGAGACATGGGACAAATTTTGAGTTCTTCGATTCTTCTAGGTAGCAGAACAACAATTGAGTTTAGTGTGCATGATGTTGCATAATTGACCATATCCCTAAAAACGAAAAGAAATAAAATTCACCTGTTGCCGCTCCTGCGTCTTCTGCCGTTGCTGTTGTTCAGAATCGCTATCGCTAGAAGACGAAGTCGACGACGAGGACGAGAAGAGGTTAGTACCGCCGTTGACTTTTCTCACGTGACAATGCCTCGGCAGACCGTTATTGCCGCTACTCCCGCCGCTGCCGGCAGAAGACGTAGCGGCGGTCGTTCCGTTATGGCCGTACGGCGCTGAAGTCGTGACCGCCGCGGTGACGGGATCCAGGTTGGGCGCGTTGCGGTCAGATCTGTACACTCTCGATCCGTTCAGTTGTAGCCTATTCCTGTTGGGAATCGACGACGGTTTGTTGTTGGACTTGTCGTGACCGCTATCAACGTTGGGTGAATCTTGCTGCTGACTCTTAGAATAGTGGACGGCGATGGTGCCACTGCCACCACTTGTAATACTATTATTGGCGCTATTGCAGCAGTTGGCCGCGCCGACGTTCGTATTGGCGCTGTTATCGTTGACGGATATGGTAGCTTTCGCTTTACCGGACGCACACGTGGACGAAGGAGAGGCGGTTGATGAGGAGGACACGACGCTGTTTTGCGTTTTGGCGGGAAATGCTGGATGTTCGAGTTCGTAAAGCATTATATAGGCGTTGGTGTTGAACACGGCTTGGTGTGATATCGGTCGCACCTGAAAAGATAGGTTTTTCGTTACGATGATTATCACATATATATCTTTACTCAGAACCCTATTTATTGCAAAAAAAAGTGTGTTTTTTTTAACAGAATATCATAGGTTCTCTGTTTTGGCTTGTCATGATTTTAATAATATTAAATACATGATACTTGACTTAACAGTTATTTCTTAGTAAATTAAGAATGCTTGATATATCAAGAACATTAAAGGGATATCCGCTAAAATCGTATACTGGGTGAGTTTTTTATCTTAAGACAACGGAATATCTCCAAAACTCTGCATCAAATCAAAAAAAGGTCTTAATAAAATTTGTTATAATGTAGGGGGCTCACTGAATGGTGCCGAACTCGATCCCCCACCTCACTCCCCCCAGAGTGGGAAAGGGAACAACTTTGAAATCTTAAATGGGAACCCCCATTTTGTATTGCAAATTCGGATTCTACGCCATCAAGTATGTAGTTTTTATTTGACTTTTTTTTTTGGATTCGCAACAGATTGCGCTGTAATCGCAAAAAACATGATTGTGAACGTCTAGAAAAAATACACAAAAAAGAGAAGCAAGTAAACATGATTTTGTGTTTTTTTTATTTTAACATTAAATAACACTTCAAAAAGCCATGTGTTCGAAACTGTGCTCCTTCACTTCGATACATTTATTTATTCGCAATTGGAATGCTATTCAACGATACACAACCGTACTTTATTCAGTACTTGACAAGCTGTGAATACTTACACATTGTCCGATCCCCATTTAGATTATTAATTATTAATCCAATACAAATTAGTTGGTGTTGAATATTTGAACAGTAATGGAGGCTATGGAGGGTATGATAAAGTAAAGTTCTTCCTTGTTGAATGGCTTTCTGAAATGTTATTTAATGTTAAAATAAAAAAAACACAAAATCATGTTTGCTTGCTTCTCTTTTTTGTGTATTTTTTCTAGACGTTCACAATCAGGTTTTTTTGCGATTACAGCGCAATCTAATACGAATTACGAATCGAAAAAAAATTTCAAACAAAAACTACATACTTGATGGCGTAGAATTCGAATCTGCAATACAAAATGGGGGTTCCCATTTAAGATTTTAAAGTTGTCCCCCCTCCCACTTTGGGGGGTGGAATCGAGTTCGTCACCATTCAGTGACCCCCCTATATTATAACAAATCTTATTAAGATGTTTTTTTTTTGTTTTGATTCAGTGTTTTAGAGATATCCCGTTGTCTCAAGATAAAAAAAACTATATTCAGCCAATGCAGCATCACAAAAAAGTGAGCAGTTAATAAAATTATACAATAGCTATTAAACTAATTGTTGCGATTGTGTGTCTCAAAAGTTTTTCGTAATTATTTCATAGAATTTCGATCAAAATTTCTTTGCTCCCTGTATTATCTAGCATTAAAATTAACAGGTATTTAAAAAAAAATTATGAACAACAGTTTTAATCTACACAGAAATGACTTTTATTTCGAATCTTAAGTACCTGCCATGATTGAAACCTGCAAAAATTTCTCTGTCAGGTTAAGGCATGATTTATAAAGTAACGTTTAAAAAAAAATCGCTTTTCACAAAATAATAATAAAGTATATTTTATTTTTAGCATCTTCGTAAAATTACCTAGAGTCCACATGAGGATGTATAATATTTTTATCTCGAAAGTTACATGACCATGAAGGTAGGCAACCAAAATAATGCTTATTGATTGCTTTTGATTACTAAACATTCTAACTTGCTATTGTGCCTATTCAACTATGGAGTATTTAACTTGTTCCCATTGTGATGTTGACGTATTTCAACCGGAAAAAAGTTTATTGTGGGTTAAAGCGACACCTTAAAAAAGGACGTAACTAAAATGCGAAGACAACAAAACAGAATACTGAAACTTATATATGGCTTTCAAAAAAGACCTCCAACAATAAACATTTTCGAAAAGACTCAGTAGATAAATATTCATATTGAGCAAACAATAAAACATCTAATATTAATATACAATATTCGAAAACATCTGACAGAAATATCATTTTTCTTTTTAGTGTGCAAACGGAAACATAAAAATTTTTATAAACTACACTTGAAAAGTTTGCTAAAGACAGTAGTTTGTTTTATTAGTATCAAAATATTTATATAAGAAAAGTTTTCGTTTAAAAGATTTATATTACCAAACAGTATAATAGAATTTATTGTAACACTTTTAAATTAAACACACATTATTTTCGCATCAAACTAGAATACCCATGAAATGTGTTCTCATACTAACCATACTGTCGTCGAACTGATAGTAATTGCCGCAAGGCGCCTGCGCCACCGCCGTATAGTGGCCGCAACCCACCGTAGGGCCCATGTGCGTCACCAGGGCTACGAACCGATACACCAAAGGAGCGGACGGTCGATGTCTCGCGTACTTGGTCAGTTCGAGACGAGGTCGGAATTGCACGTGCTTCGTGATCTTGTTGTTGCTCACGGAGAACCGTTTCAGTTGAATACACAACACCATGGGGGCGCGCTCTAGGGAAAACTGTTTGGTCGCTGGCACCTAAAAAGTATATATTTTCTATTTTATTGTATCATTCACCAGGATATACAGTTGCGAGCAAATGTTATAGGCACCTTTGACAAAATTAATGGATTTCATGTTTCTTGCATTTTTTTTTTGTGACAGATATTTCAACGTTTATATAATCGTCTTTATGGTTACAATAGTCTTTATAGATACCTTTTGTAAATGTATTATTTTTTTTATATATATTTTCAAGTCTTCGAGATGTCACTTTCCCCCTGCCATCTAAAAAGTATTACAACTGTACTAAAAACACTCTAATATGCAACAAATTAATAAGATCCCTTAAAATACTACATATTTATAATGTATTACCTACAAGTTTTTATTTTCTCATTTTTTACTGTGATATTCGCCCAAAATTTAGGGTGCCTATAACATTTGCTCGCGACTGTAAGTATACAAGAAACATCTTTGTTTTTTTCCGTAATCTATGTATAAAAGTAAATGGCGTTCACATATCCAGAGTGATTCTTTAATAATAAAAAAAATTTCAAGAGATGCAAAGTCCGTTCAAGGTTGTCTATTTTAGAGTTGAATAAAATGACCAAATGATTATGAAGATTTTTGGCAATGTGTGGGTATACATAGGTTAAAGTATTGTTGTAGCTGTTGTTTGCAAATTACTTTATCATGCTACTGCCAATAAATACGTATTATTATTATTATTGTTATGTACAACAAAAAATCTTTTAGATTAACACTCTTCTTATGTTTATTTGACCTTTTTGATATAAATGCTTGTTTTTCATTGAGTTTTAAGTCATAATTAATACCTCACATTATCATTCTCAAGTATTTCCCTTAATTAGCTAGCTGCATTCCTTCGAGGACTTCAACATGCTTCCAACAAAGCCTGAAGATGTTGAAAAATCCTCAACGAAACCTAACTAGCTAATACCTACAGAAAATACGTAAGAATGATAAATGTAACAATCTCAATTATGATGTTGCAGTTTGATTAAAGAGAAAACGTATTAAAATCTTGTTGATTTTGTAAAAAATAAGTAAAATTGATGTAATTCTTGAAATACGGACCTTTATTACGTGTATTGTTATATTTTCCTACACTGAATAAATAACATTTACTTCAATTTGTTGTTGCACGAGTATATTTGTGTTTCGGATACTAAGTGGTTTGTTTTATGGATCTCTTTCAATCTTTTTGGTTTATTGTAATTTTCTCGAAAAACGGCTTTAACGATTATCTTTGAAATTCACATTTTTGCTGCAATTGGTGCAAGCTTCAATTTGCCTATGCCATTTATTTTCTCAAAGTTATCTGAGGAAGGTTTTACTCTTATATGTAATTAATGTCAATATGCGCATATATCTTCGTAACCGTTCGATGTAGCAAACATTTTTCTTAACTAAATTAATCCTCTAGTAATGCTAACAATAAGAAAAAAGTTTCTACGAACATTTTACGAAAGGGGCATATTAAAAATTACACCTGGGTAAGGAAACTCGTGTGTTTCACATCAGATTCTTTAATAATGTTACAATAAAGATAATATGGAAACACATACATATATTTATTAAGATATGAGATAATGGTTTGTTCTTCTTTGCCGTGTTTCATTTCTATATAATCTTTTTTATTTAAAAAAGAAACATCTTGGGTAGCGACATTTATTTACTATTCTATTTTTCAATTACAAAAACGTTTCGATGCTTTGGGCACCTTTTTCAATTTGCCTCCGTGCTGCAACAAGCGCTTTTACATGTAACTAATGTAAAGAACGTACACAATACACAATAATAAAACAATTAATGGACAAACTAAACAAATCACAAATGAAATATACACACATATATTTATTGTTAGCATTACTAGAGGATCAATTTTGTTAAGAAATATTTGTGCTACATCGAACGGTTACAAAGATACTATCTGTCTATTTTATGTTTTAACCAACGTCATCGATTTTTGTCCGTATGAATCAAATCGATACTTCTGAGTCAAATTAAAAACCGTATAAACAGGACGTCTTATGAGCGGTTTTTCAGTATTAGTTTAAATTCGATTTGCAGTTTCAAGTTCAAATTTTTTACGTTCAAACCGGGTATATACTTACTACAGAACTTTACAGAAGGCTCTGTGCTCTAAAAAGAAGAGCAAAAATTCTGGCAAAATATAGAAAGAAAGCGAAAAAACGATTTGATAACTGACAGGTATGGTACGCATAAATTCAACACCGGAAGGCGGTGGCACTATTTTATAGTATTGTAACTTAACAAAGCAGTAATAGGGCTACTCCTTCTTATCTGTCACTTCATAGAAATTAATCCATGTATCTTTTCTGTGAACACGCGGAAAGTTTGCTTCTTTTTTCAAATAGCAAACTCGAGAAAAATAGTCAAATCAGAAGATTGTTTTTACTCGTATGATACATCAATGACGTTGATTAAAACATAAATATGCGCATATTGACATTAAGCATAGTAGTAAAACCCTCCTCAGAAAAAAAAGTGGCATAGGTTAATAGAAGCTTGTACCAAATGTAGCAAAAATGTGATTTTCGAAGATAATCGATAAGGCGGTTTTAGAGAAAATATCAAAAAACCAAAAAATCGCAAAAGTAACCTCATCTATCCCTTAGGCCCTTTTTAATCAAAACGTTGCTGTCACGTCTTCTAAAGGATACCTAACGCAAATATCAAATATGAATGCTCCCGAATATTTCGCTCTTGAAATAGAAAAGGAAAAAAAGAGTTGTGTAAGAGAGATTTTGGGGTGGCTGTAACCGCTACATATGATAATTTAAGAAAAAATCCCAAAAACTTTATTGTTTAATGTACAGGGTGGGCCAAATTCGACACTTTTAATAGGGAGCTTATATTTCTAAAGGAATTAGACAAAATCTGACCTATGCTTCTGGAACTCGATTTTAAAGAGAAATCGATTAGTGAAATCCGTATTTTATATCTTCCATAATATAAGAGATACAGAGTGTTTTCATAAAATATGCAATTTTTAAAAGCCCTTGTAACTTTTTAATTTGTGAAAATGCTTGATTTATATAAGAACTTTATTAGGGCACTTTTTTACGCAGAATTTAATGCTCTAATTTTTTGTTTTTTTAAACTCGTATTTTTTGAGGTATTATCAAGACTTGTGTTTTTATATGAAACACCCGGTATATTTTAGCACTATTGAAAAACACACAAAATTACCTTTAACATGATATATCACACTTGATATTTTATTTAATCAGTTCTTAAAATATCTGATTTTCTATTTGCAATTTCCCAGTATTTGGGGCTATGGATGGTGGTGGATAAACAAATACAAGTTTTCAACTGGACAGCAAAAAATGCTTTTATATTAAAATGTTGTTGTTACAAATAACAATTCCAACAAACTAAATTAAAGATACCATTAATAGCGTTACTGATAGTTATAATTAAGAAGGTTTATCCTGTAAACATTCATAATGTATTAAAAAGTTGAAATTAATAATGGTTAGACCTAAAATACACTTATTTCTAAAATTCTTACATATTTAAACGAAATTTTTACTATATATACTAAAAAAAAAAGCGTACACATTATAAATTATGGCATGTATTCGAATCGTTCACCGTTCAGTATATCATTCATAGCCATCTTAAAATAGTGTGAAATTGCAAAAAAAAAGTCAAATAATTTAGAAACTGTTTAAATAAAATATCAAGTGTGTTATATCATGTTAAAGGAAATTTGGTGTGCTTTTTAATAGTGTAAAAATATATAGGGTGTTCCATATAAAAAAACACAAGTCTTGATAATATCTCAAAAAAATATGAGTCAAAAAAAAAAACTAGAGCATTAAATTCTGGGTCAAAAAGTGCCCTAATAAAGTTCTTATATAAATCAAGCATTTTCACAAATTAAAAAGTTACAAGGACTTTTAAAAATTATTTTACCAAAACGCTCTGTATCTCTTATACTATGGAAGATATAAAAATACGGATTTCACTAATCGATTTCTCTTTAAAATCGAGCTGCAGAAGCATAGGTCAGATTTTGCCTAGTTCCTTTAGAAATATAAGTTCCCTATTAAAAGTGTCGAATTTGGCCCGCCCTGTACTTTATGGATTAGAATAGAAAAATATGAATTTCTAATTTATGTGATTGAAGGGTTAAAACTTGTTCTTATTTTAACTCCTTACAACCCCCATCACGCACCACTGATCTTCCTTTATAGTTCTAGTTCCAAAGACATCGCTGAAAATATACTTTAGAGGTGTACCTTGAGGAGTTTATATCTCCCCTACAAGTGAATATCAGCAGCTACAAAAAAATACGAGTCGATTATTTTTCACACAAAATTTTATCAAAATCAGAGGTGACCAAAGTTGAGGAATTTTGCTTGTCAGTTCAACATCAAAATTCCGAAGTCGTTAAAAGTTAAAAGCTTGTATCGTAGCTCCCTAAATGCTAACTTTTGGTACCTTTTTTTGGCACGACTCGCAGTGATACGACTCATCGTCCAGCTTCTCCCTGGAGAAGTAGCCGTCCAACGCCTCCTCGAGCGTTTGCGCTTTCCTTATGTCCAACAACAGGTCCTGAAAGTGCTGGAAGGTGGTGCTCACGTGACCGCACTCCAAACACCTAACCGCCGACCTCAGATAGCCGCCCAGTATCTGATTCAGCGGCGTCGTCTCCTTGGTTCTAGAATCGAACTCGGAATAGTTCTTAAACCGACGAAGGTACGCCTTCTCCATCGCTTCCACCAGGTACCGAAGGAATTCGTGCGCGTCCTCTTGTCGACCCGGGATCAGGTTCCTACAGACCACTCGCAACTTATTATAGATCAAGAACGGCCGGATCGAATTCGTGTTACGTTGCTGCGAGTCCTGCAAAGTCTTTCGCATGGCGCATATTATGCAGAGACCACCTGAAAATTACACATATTTTGTGTTGTTAATACTAATAATAATAAACAATTTACAGTGAACATTTTTATTCAAAGTCACTATATAGTACTTACGAAAGCAAAATTGTAGAAAATTGCAGTGTTGCCAGATATATCAGTAGCTACTAGAATAATATTTTTGCAAAAATGCAATAATGTATTTATTACCATAATTTAATAAACTCTAAAATTCTGGTTCAAAAAATTGTTTTCCCGAGAAGTTGTTTAAGGGCAATCAGTATAAAAAAGGCTAAAACAATCTGCAGTGTTAATCAACTAGTGTAACAATACCAGTGCATGGAAAAATAAACAAAAGTTATGTGTAGGAAAGGACCTAGTATTGTGTTGTTTGGCAGAAGTTGATGTGTTTGAGTTGTTCAGAAAATAATATTCTTATTTATTTGTTAAGATAAATCAACTAACTTACAAGAGAAAGCTGATTTTTTCTCCATATTGATTACTGTCTAAAGCCTTTTTCAAATCCGGCAATTTGTGTGTACAGAGATTCGCAAAAAAGGCAAAAATGGTACCCTCGAAGAAAGTATTGTACTGTGTCATGTACAAAATTGCGCAGTAAATAGGTCGCTCTCACTCAACAGTATATTAACGGAAAAAAAATAGTCCTGCAAAAATTCGTAACTTTTTTTTGTTAAGAATTTTTTGATCTTCCAAATTATGCTAAAAAAAATGTGTTTTTGCCATCTAGAATACTGGAATTAAATAATATCTGACCATGTAGTTATTTGTCAATTTTTGTCAGCTAAACAATTCTCTATAATTTTGCTTTTCTCCACATTTTTGCTTTTACTCGCAAAAATTTCGTAAAACTTTTTATTGAGGATTTTATGATCATCCAAATAAGAGCCCGGAACCATTTGTTTTTTTATTTTTTTTTTTATTCGAAAGAAAAGTTTCAAATTACTAAGGATTTACAGGTTTTTTATTTGTGAGATTAGTGTTTTTAAAGAAAAAAAAGTTTGAAAATGTATATTTCTTAAAACGGCGTTCAACGTCACAACTGTTCCGTCCAATAAAAAATTAGAGAATCTGTTTTGCGCCAATAAAAAATGAATTAGCGGTTTGACATTTGCCTATTGCACAATCTGTGTCTCGGCTGTCAGTTAGTGTGGCGAATTTTCGATTGTTACGAATTATGTGTATAGTCCGTGTTTGTTTTTAGAAATCAATAAAATCTAGATTTATTGGAAAAACGTTCTTTAATCATAATACCAGCAATAGAATGTGAATTTTGTTGCATTTTTACAAACTATTTTACTAACACTTAATAATTGCCCGAGATATCGTAATATCACGTAATTATTAAATATTCATACTAAATGTCATTTAAACACAAACCAAAAGCTACCTGACATATGTATGTGACACTAGAGGTTTTGGTCATCATTGATCTGTTTGCCAACAATACGCTGGTCTGGCAGTATTTTAACTTTCTCGTGTATGTAAAGAGTGAATCTTCTATCCTGTTTTAATCACAAGCCAGTGTAGAAAGTGTAGCACCAACGAACAAACCTTAGGCCAACGCAAAATCGACAGTTTTTCATTGGCTAAAACAGTTGATTTGTCATTTTTTGAATTGGTTTTATTCACAAATATGAAACTCAAATGTTGAATTGATTTAGGTATTCGTCATCGTATAACACACAAATGAAGTACAGTACGCCGTCATTTTAAGTCGACCCTGTTATGCTGAAAAAATGCGTTTTGCACCATCTGGAATACCGGAATTAATTAATATCTGGCCATGTAGTTGTTTGTCAATTTTTCAGCTAAGCAATTCTCTACAATTTTGCTTTTGGAATACTAGTCGATGTTAGGTTTAAAAAAAAGCTTGAATTGTGTTGATTTTTGTTCTTAACATAAAATAAGTATACAACAAGGAAACGTGAAATGAAGGGATCTTATATACAATACTCTCGAAAGTTTAAAATCAAATCAATAAATATCATGCAAGATCATGTTTTGAAGGATATGCTTAACTTCCTTCTTAAAACTTAAAAAAATTTAATGCTTTCACTACTTCAGCAATGTATTACACACTTTTGATCTTTAAGTAGAAAAGACTCTCAAATAAGCATAGCAAACAGTGGCAGCACATTCAATTTTTGAAACAGAGACATGCAGGCTTCTTTAGACCTAGCCCATATAGTCGTTTTTGAAAAGTGGAAGCTCTTCACAGTTGGTGATTTATCTCATATTAACTTTGGTAAAGTATATTTGTTTCATAATATTTGAATCATGAATTCTCCTTAGATAATAAAATTGACGCACCAGAGTATTAAGTTTTCTTATTCATGCTTCGCAATGAGTTTCAAAATGGGGTCAAAAATAAATGCCAACAGTTTTGCTTTTGATATATAATGAATTTAAAGTGTGGCCCAGCATCAAACCTTAAGGTATACCTAGCAATAGTAGTAAAGTAGGTGATCTACAATTTCACCCCCAATTTCTATCGCCATTCACACACAATTCCTTTAAGAATGTATCAACTCTGCTTTCATAAATAAGCGCAAATTTTTTTTAACTAACCAAAGCAATATTAAGCAAATGTTAATTTCAAAATGTTGTTCCATTACATATATCGTGAAAATAGAATACAATACAAAATTGTATTGTCACGCCTAGTAAAAACTCATATCCATCAATAATAACAATAAAGCAAAAACATCTAAATAACACAGATGATAATATGTCCTATAATAATCTACTGGTATTATTGTAGGCATTATTCTGTCAACAGGTGCTTACTACAACTACATAAGTGACATAAATAGTCTGGTATTGTTTATTACGAACCTGAGTCTTCGCATTGTGACATGTGCTGTTTATCGGACACTAACCAATTGACAAGCGCTGGCACATGAAACAGAGCTTGCAATGTAGAATTCAAGTAACACGTATTGCCCATGTTTACCATGCCTGCACCCACCACCCACTCTGCATTGCCCCAGCCTAACTGGACGGCTTCCAGAGGGTACAGTTCGTGTTTGGCCAGTGTGAGCGTTTCATCTCCTCCCATCTTCTCTGTCTCACTGATCACCAGGAAAAGAAGGATGTCAGTTCATATGTTAAACGCAAGAGTATAACACACTACTGGTAATGATCCTTACCTTGTTTGTATGGGCTCCGAGGACTTGAGAACTATGTATTTACTCTTCAATTTGTCCAAAACCGTGCTCTGATAACTGCCCGCGGCTTCGAATTCTATATCGGCGAGTAAGGCCTTTCTGGTCGTCCCCGCCAATTGCACGTCTAAGTTTGTTTCCGAAGCCGTTTTGGATAACGAATTGCGGATAGCCGCATTAACGGGATCTAAAGTAGATGCCGGCATTCCTATAAGAATCGCACGTGCAAGCTAAAGCAGATACCCGCGTTGTTCGCACCACCTACCGTATACAGTAAAGCAAATTAATGCTATCTTCTTCTCAAACAATACACAAAATGCATAATTACAAGCGAACGCACTTTTTCCCGAAAATTGTTATTCTATTCTACCGTAAACGTGCGACCGATTTGTAGCCTCTATAACGACACAAAACTTTTCTTGCTAAACCTCTCGTAAACCGATCGCAAACACTGTTTCTGTCGCTGCTGCTATACCTTCCCGACACATCGGATACATCCGAGGGAATACTGCGCAAGTCCATCGCCCCGAGCATGCCCCAAGGACGACACTACTCACCATACACGATCATTGCGTACTCTCTTGGTATTGAGCTGTACAAAATTCAATCTTTTGCCAAGGGACGATAAGGCAACATACGTCTCTACTTGGATTTTGTTTAAAAATTGACAGCCCGACATGTGCTGCCATCTATTAAGCAAAATAGTTTCAAACTAGCTTTCATTTATGTAGAGCAGATCATGTAAATGTTTTTAGATAAGTAACTATTTTTTTTAGTAGAATCAATATTAAAAAAAAGTAATAATTTTCATTATATTTTTATTCGTTAAATCGTTAAGCTGTAATCGCATGATTGGTGCAAAGGAGATTTTATACATACATTGTCTGGGGAGCGACATCTATCAGTATAGAAAAACATAAACGTTGATATTATTTTTCAGAGAAAACCATAAAAAACAACAAATCAAATAATTTTATCTTTTTTTGTGTACTCGTATTAAATATAATTGTTGATATTGCATATGTTCATCATAAATTAACCCCATATGACAAAAGATATGTATATAATACTAGAGCGATAGAGCATTGCTGGATTCTATCCGTATGTACACTCTGTTCACTCATAATCCGCAGAATCCTCCGTTATTTTAAAAGCTGTAGCAACCGCTCAAACAAATTCGACTTTAAAGCACTGAATAGGTTATAAGGTTTATTGGTTTGCGTGTTCAAGTATATTATCTAAATTGCTGAAATGTTTACGATTCAATCGATTTACCATCATTCTTTTCTGGATAAAAAATATGAGCATTATTTCCTTAATATGGGTTTCCTATTGAAATTTATCAACATAAAAAATAACGACGACTTCGGTATTTCTAATATTTTGTGCATATGATGGCAGAGTGCGATAAGTCCTGTTTGAGGTCTTAACTATTACGGGCGTCACGGGTTCGAATCTCGCAGCCGTTAGTTATAATAAATAGGCCAAATTGGAAGGTATATGTAGCGAAACAGAGAAGCGCAACACAGTTCCTAAATGGTTACATCAGACCAACGAACTAGATAAAACACTGGAACGCGCCTTCGAATGCACGCAGTAACTGAAAAACGGTCTGGTTTTCGCCATCTTTGGAAAATTGACGTATAGACTGTCAAAAGAAGTAAATGTCATATTTCATGTCCATTCAAATTGCAAGCTTTGCGCTAGCAGATAGCAGTTCTGGTATGTTCATATACCTCGTTTCACAGTTTCATTTTTCACATTATTCTGTAATACTGCTGAATGATAAAATGAACCATTTTAATAAATATTTACATAAAATTAATGCATTTAAAATAGTAAGCTTAAATCTAATTTCTTTTGCAGATATAAGATTGAAAATAATACAAATCTTGATGGTTTTAACAAGCTTTAGCTTCCTATGTGTGGTCGTCTTACTAATAATAAAAAATGATGGATTAATTGTGATTGGAAGTACTATTTCGCAGAACGTGTTAAGTATAGGATATATGAGAACGCAGTGTGAGCTATTTCTTACTAGAACAGAAATACAGATGTGAAAAGCAAAATTCCGTATAAATGCAATCCTGTCGTTGGAATTTTGCCACATTCAAAGATGGCGACCAGTTGTTAAGGGGACCGTTTTTTAAGTACACAGCGTGCATTCCAGTGTTTATATAGTTCATTGCATCAGACTCGCTGTTTAAAAGAAATTACAGGTTCTAGAATTTGTAGTTATACTTTATACAATATGTGATTACATACTGACTATTGAGAATGCTGGTCTCGTGCGAATTATAGGTCAACAGAGTGTACATAATTGTACTGGTGGGGAATTAAATATTTTCTCTTGCTAAGCGTTCTAATTTACCATAAAAACTTTAAAACTACAGAAACTGTAAGCCGAATTAAAAACCGGTATTTAAATACCCTTGTAATTATTTTGGTTCAGTAGTTATTTTTTTTTTTGCAGCCAATGTCACTGTTATTCCCCTTAAATGTCAGTTGGTGTGATGTACCATCACGAAGAACTAGTGAAAAACAACCTTTTAAAGTATTAAATTCGCGACATTTACTTTACTTAGCAGGTGTCTACTATTATTTCCTTATATCGAGCAAGACTATGGCTTCACCGGTGGTTATAGCGGCTTCGGCGAAACACACGGCAACCGTAAGTGGAGTAAAATATGTACCGTGACACGATATCTAATTTCGATACGTATTATTCTAGCTAATATTTCTTCACGGCTTAGGCGATACGGGGTAAGATCACGCATTTTATTTAATAATATTTACAGTCAATGGTTTATATAATTTAGGCAAGGATGGGCTAGTGCTATGGCTGCTATTAGACCCCCGTATGTTAAGGTAATTTGCCCTACTGCACCTACTATGCCTGTCACGTTAAACGCCGGCTATCGCATGCCCAGTTGGTTCGATTTGAAATCTTTGGATATTGGAGGTCCAGAGGACGAAGATGGTAATAATGTTGTAATGTTGCATCGTTATGCTTATCTTTTGTTTCATAGGGATTAAATCTGCGAGCAAACTCGTTCATAGTATGATTGAGAGTGAAATTAACTCGGGTATACCAGCCAATAGAATCGTCATCGGAGGTTTTTCGCAGGGCGGCGCTTTGGCTTTATATTCTGCGTTGAAGTTTCCAAAAAGGTGGCTGGTGTAGTGGCACTATCTTGTTGGTTACCTTTGCATAAGAGCTTCCCAGCAGAAGTAAATTGTCCTACAGATTTACCCGTAAGTACATAATTTTTGTATTTAAATAATTTTATAGGGATATTTGTGAAATTATAAGAGATACAGAACGTTGCATATTATAGAAACAAATAAAACACATTAAGATGATTTAGGGTATAAAAAAAAAGATGATGGCGTCTTAATTTTTTTGTATATAAAGAAATGGATTAAAGTTTTCTGTTACAAAGTAATTTTTACTTGAACTCTGAAGAAATGAAATTATTTTTCTTTCATAAAGTAATAATATAGTCCTATATAAGAGCAAAGTAGTAATGTTTCACAGTTTATTTACTGCTCTTGTTGCATTTTGTTATTTCTTTGCCTTTTAACCAATTCTGCATCTGAATTTTTTGATCCCTCCATTTATAAGGAAAGCTACGTGATTATTAATTAAAACGTTATGAAAAAAAAATTATAATGTTCATGTCAAAGAATAAAATCATAGTTGTAGCAAACATACAGATAAATTATTACTAAAAAAATGTCAGTGTAGCAATAATTAGGAATAATAAGTTAATAACCAAGGTTATTTGGGTTGTCTATCTTTGTAATCACGTAGTTTCGACATAAAATAAGGCTGTGTACGTCACCTGCTGTATAGTTGCAATACAATAATAGTTACCGACTAGAATGTGCCATTTATATTGTTATTTAAAAAAAAATTATAACTTTTGGCGATATTATCATTGTTTTGCAACTAGTTGCCTCTGCTTTCCTCTTAATTATATATATTTTGTGAAGTAATAGGTAAATAAACATAAGCATTCCATATTATACTGAGGTAAATAATGATCTGCTTTATTTTTATTAATAAACTGCTTAATTGCAGGCACATTGAGGAGATTGGTTTATACCTAAATAAGCAATATCAGCCTTAAAGTATAGATAGCATTGAAATGTCGATTATACCTGATTCTAATAATAATCAATTTTTTTTTATCCTATATTCTTGCCTTTTTCCAAAACGACAAAATAGTATTTGTGGTAATGATTAATCTAAAAAGTGCAAATATGATTATTTGATAGCATAAAATACTCTTTAGTTTTTTATTCGCATAGTTTACGTTTATTAAATTAAAGGAAATGCCAAATTCTTTTGAATAAGTACATTTTTCTTATGTTTATACTTTCCTTAAGAATAATTTCATTTTGTTCGTTTAATAAGTTCTTAAACAAAGATAAAGAAACATCTTTGACAAATACATGTTTTGTTTGCTGTTTTTGCTTATTGCGCTTCCTCGCAGCCTTAGCTTGGTCATTTATATTTTCTCGCAACTGTACGTGTCGGTGCGATTATTTTAACTGACCTTTCGTCTTAGGTACTTCTATGCCACGGCGATTGTGATCCCGTCGTACCATACAAACTAGGCCAGATGACAGCGTCTGTGTTGAAGGCAATCCTGAAAGACTCTGAGTTCAAATCGTACCGCGGACTGATGCATACATCTTCCGATGAAGAACTACGTGACGTTAAGCATTTTGTCGATAGTAAATTACCACCTGTATAAAAGCATTTAAATTGTTTTAAGTATAAGTAATTATTTATGGAAAAACAAAACACTGTCCCTGTCCTCTCACACTTCTAGATTCATAATATTATGAATTCTATTTGATGGATACATATTTATATTGTAGTGCTTCTTCATATTAATGATTATCGTTGCTACGTTCAGTTAGTGTACATTCCTAAATAAAGAAAATAGTTTGGAAGGCGATAAATATGTCTTTACACTAGATAATAATGTAATACCTATTTGTAGTATTAACTGTTGTAAGTATAACGTAAATTAAATAAATAAATAAATAATAGATGGGATGCATAAAAGGTACCAAGGACCGTGTAAGTCGTGTTCTACTTGTAGGATGTATTAATTGTAACTCTGTAATTCGAGACCACTTCAGCTACTCATTAAAAGAGATTTTAACAATTATTGACTTTCATTTTGTTTTCTCTTACATTTGAATTCAAAAATATAACATATCTAATTTTTTAACAGCGCTATTAAAAAAATCCTGCAATTCGACTGACTCATTATTCCTGGTGTCTGTTTCGCATCGCTGCCAATATAATCCCTTAGCTAAGCCTAGCTTCCGTACGCGATCGCCACCCATCAGTGAATGGGCAACTGCGGACATTTAAATAAAACATGTCCGCTATATCTACCCCACTACATTTACAGTGCGAATCATTAATCCCCCAATTTTACATAAATATGATTTAAGATTACTTTTCTTTAAAAATTCTTGCGTATGTGTATCACTATTTTACAGTTGCTTTAGACTTCTACATCATTATGAGTAACTTGTATCATTTTGATTTTCGCTACAAAAAAAAAGGAAAATAGGTTTCCTGTTAAATGTAACACATTTGTGTTATCTTCGGTGCCATCACCATTACTAATTATATTGGGTGTGATTCTTGTCATCCTATCTAAGCTATTTAATTATGTCTTCAACAGTGTTGGTGCGGTATACTAGCGAGTCTTCATGAATTAACCTACGTACATTTTTATTTCACGTTTGATATCTTTGTCGCCATCATCGTGCCATAATCTAAATATCATAATCGCATCTTGTGAAACGTACTTATGGATCTGAAATTTACGCTAGTTTAATTAGACATTTAAACAGCGTTCAGGAAATATAGAATAGCTTTATATTCAACGCTGCGCCTAGAGTAGGGTCATGCTCTCATGCTTCTTACAGGTACTGGAGCTTCAAATGTCGATGTGTGTACTATTAGGTATTTCCCCAATAGCCAAATTTAAATTTCCGGCCACTATTTTTAGTGACTTCAACGTAAACGCATTAAAATAACTGTTAATGTAGTACAAAATGGTAGGTAATTTTATGTTTCAAGATTGAAGTTACTTAGAATAATCGCGGGCAATTTGAATTTGGCTATGTGGGATACGGGTATCATACTAATACAAAACAGAGCTAAATCACGATATGTTTGATTCTACCAAAATATTTAAAGTCGTAAGTATTTGACATTAATTTTGTATATATTAGTTCACGATTAAAGATGTTGAATATAGAAATTAAACTTGCCAAAATATTTAATTTAAGTGATGCTCGAAGGTGTAAACCAGTGTTGCAGTCATATGTCAAAGTGCCCTTTACTTTTCTGAATGGGTTAGCCTTAAGTAAATATTCTGGTGTTTATTTTCCAGATTCAAAATTCCTAGAACTACAGTCCGGGTAGTCAATAACTGTATTGTAATTGCTTGATGCTGTCTTCATAGCTACTTTGACTTTGAAAGATTTTTTATGGTCCACTCAGAAAAGTATATGCATTGGTTTAACAAAATGGTTATCTTATTTTAGTTGAGGCAAATACGTATTCAGTAATTTCAACAAAAATTCGGTTGTAAAATTAAAATAAAATTTTAAGATTGCTGCAATATAAAAATTGTAAAAGAAATAGAAAAACTGTTGGAGCAAATAGCAAATTTTGCGTGACGCAATGTTTATTAAAACAACACATTTTCATGTTCCGTCTAACATTAAAGCTATCTATTATATTCTTCTCTCTATTAAAGTGTGCTACGTGTTGCTCTTAGCGCTCTTAGATGCGGCAAACCAATTTTTGTTAACAAAATTATCGGTCATCCATGCATAACTCACTTTTACTAAGATATTTCAAACTTTGTACTACCCTTTATAAACAAGGATACTACAATGTTTATTCATCCTACACTAACTATTTTCAACAGATCATTTATGATAAAAGATGCTAAAAACAACTGAGAAAATTACGAGCGCCATCTACTTCTTTTGAGGTTAACCGTCGATTTTTTGTAACCACCGCGGAGTGGTACTGACGTTAGCATACCACCTATCGATATTCTAGATGCTACTACCACTTGACCGAAAGATGGCGCACAACGGAACTCATAATGATGACTTTGCGATGGGATGACTTTACAATTGATTCATTTTAATGATTTGCATGAAGACCAAGCGTTAAGCCGTGAACACTTCAAAAAGAAATGTTGTTTAAATTAATTGTTAAAATTAAAAACATTGCGAATGAATGAAATAATTACAATTTGCCAATAAATTTTTGCTTGATTTATATAAAATATTTCTGATATCAAGCAATTGTTGTTTTCGCAACAAATTCAGTATTTTATTTATATTCCCAACACACGCACCTGTTATGGTATTACATAAAATCAATTTATAACCGGTGGATGAACACATTTCATAAAGGAGTATCTCAACAAGAACGGACACCAGCGTGCCGACATCGTCGACCTCCCGGGGGAGAAATTCGTGATCCTCAGACCGCCAATTTATCTTTATTTGGTTAAAAACAGTGTTGGGCAAGATAGAAGAAGCGATTAAATTTTTACAGCGACTAGATATATATATACTCCTGCTTATTCGCGTCATGCGTGGGGAGTGGCATTGGCCAGCGACTTTCCAAGAGCCGACAATGAAGCACGAGCTATCCAATCGCTTGCCTTAACTTGCCCAACACTGGTTAAAAAGGCTCAAAAAAATGTCGATTCCGCGCGCACATTCAAAATTTGCTACTGTCAGGTTGACATGTTCCTCATCAGTGTGATGTGCGTGATAACCTCAAAGAAAACCGTCAAATAACTGTCCTGTCAAGAACCGCTTTGACAAGAGCCGAGTTTGGGAGAGCTCGACTTCCTATTGGCTAAGAAGTACTCAAAAAAGATGTAGCAGCTAATATTTGCTAAGTGTCTCTTATTCTTGGCTGCATGTTTCTTGATTTCATGCCTTGAGTGGACAATTAATTGTATTTGCATTAACACAAATCGGTGTTTTCTGCAACCGATTCTTATTCAACAACAAAAGATAACATTAATCTTTATGTTCATACAAACAAAAGCCTCTTCGCCGTATTTAAACGAAAATTATTGTTGCATTTTTTTGGTTGAATCAATGCATATTTCTGAGTGGTGCATATAGAAATGAGTCTTGTTATTTCAAATTGTTTAATGCTATATGATTAAGACACTTTGGAAGAAAAGAATCGTTAAAAAAATAATTTTGTAACCCTGCCCCAATAACCTGTATGTAAAACTGTTTTAAGTATACTCTTCATTTCATGCCATCTAAGATCTGTTAAAAGTAACAATAAATTGAATCATGGTCGACGTATGCGGTATTTATCCATAATTATAAAATTTGAAGGGCGACAGCATCATAAATCACCTTACCGATGGTCCTTGGGCTACAAATTCATTCTAACCCGAACTCGGAGGACGTCAAGTGTTGCGCGTGCCTCTTTCCGTTCAACGTTCACCCCGAGAGCCGGGGGCGCGATTTCTGATTTAATCCGCGAGTCCGCTAACGCAAAGGTCAGTTTTAAGGAAGGCAGCTTTGAGTAAGAAACGCGGCTAAGCTGCTTTTACCCTTTATAAAATTGGGGAACTTACGAATGCATACATAGCTCCTATATTAGTTTAACATGGGCTGTGCCAGTAGCAATCCGTTAGTTCAAGGTAGTAAACAGTTTGCCGAGACGGCTAAAGACTCCGTCGCCGATGTTGTTACCAAAGGTGAAAACGTATTACATGAAAGCTGCTAGCTATCAACTTTCTGCACATATTTAAAATTGAAATTAAATTATCTAAAATTACTTAATTGAATGTACTTTAGATACAAAATCTCGCTTCAACAAAAAACATCTTATTTTAATTGTTAATATTTTAAAAATATCACGTATTAATAAATTAAAAAAAAAAGTCTTGTAAGCAACACTTGGTTATTGTAAAAAAATATCGATCGTCTTCTTTCTCATCAGTTCACTTCTATTGTAGGTACCGAATGTACCTGTAAATAAATATAGATTAAGCAAAGAAAACCTGAGCAGGTGTTGGTCCTCTCACTCTGTCGTGGCAATAAGTTTCGCTTGTAGATTTACGCGCGAACGTATGAATATTTTTTCTTCCCCGTAGGATCGATAACGCAAATTAGGAAAGCTTCGCGATTTCTAAAAATACATGCTTCTATTTATGAGCTATTTTTTCGATGGTCAAGATCTGAAGGATCTTGAAATTTCGAAGCAAATTCTTCGCGGTTTCCTGATGATCTTGTTTCATGTTACAAAAATATTTTCATGGGACGTTTGATAAGAAATATATATATAATAATAAGGTTGGGAGAATTTATTACTACGGAAATTTTATTTTTTAAACCTGACCCAAGCAAACTTCATTATTCGATGTGATAAAGGGCAACACGTAAGGGCATTTTACAGCGTGGCCAGATATTTAACAGCTTCAAAAATAATAGCAAAAATACTCCAAACTGTGCTATTGGTAATGCTGTAAACTTCTCCTAAACCCCTCACCACAAACTGCACTAAACTGGACGTACGTTTCGATAGCAAAGTTATCATCATCAGCAGAAACACTGAACTAAATAACTACACTAAAACTACCCTAATTTATACCTAAAAAAGCTCAAGGTACAATGATCACGGTCATGGCTGACTGCCGTCATGCTTAACTAGTCACTAATCCTAACTCGTCTAATCTACTACTTAATAAACCGTAAAGACAAGAATTTAATGGTCCTAAATCTGAATTCATTAAAATATGTTTGTTTTTATATATTTTTCCATACCTTCATAACAATTTAATTGCACATCGTTGTTTGCGTTTTTAACTAACTTTATATTGTCAACTTTATGGTTTTCTTCAAGCATATGTAGGGCTACACTAGATTTGTCAAACCTTCTAAATTTAAGATGAGCCAAATGCTCCTTGTAACGCGTTTTAATTGATCTTTTAGTTTGTCCAATATATACATGATCACCATCTTTACAAGATATTTTATAAATACCGGATTTGTCCAAATTATCTGCTTGATCTTTAGGGTCACCTAAAATATTTTTAAGACTATTATTTGAAGTAGTAACTATATCAAGATTGAATTTAGAGAAATTTTTTTATAGACCTTTCGTGTAACTTGGATAAAATGGTAATTTAACATATTTCTTATTTTTCTTGTCACTAATTTCTAAAGTACTCGCATTTTTTATTCTTATTTTGTTTTTATGTTTTCTAATGGTATTATGTACAACGTCTTCTGAGAACCCATTAAATGTAGCGATTTTAATAATTTCTTTAAGTTCTTTATTATATCGTTCTGTAGATAGAGGAAAATTAAGTAAGCGATGTACCAAAAAGTTAATAGCTGCTAGTTTGTTTTTCCATGAATGGTTTGAATCTTCTGAAATAAATCTGTTATTAGTAGTGGGCTTTCTATATATGTCTATTTCTAATTTATTTTTATTTCTTATTACTAACATATCGCGAAAAGCAATCCTATTGTTCGTTTCTCTTCATGGGTAAATTAATGGAAGGAAATTTTGAATTTAGCTGTTCAAGAAAATCTCTAATTGAGCACTTACAGTATCAAAAACACAAAAAATGTCATCGACGTATCTAACCCAACCCGTGGAAAATATGTCAAATTTTTCTGAAATCGGTTTCAAATTTTCCCATTGCTGCTCCTTCAGTTTGTTGGTAAAAGGTACCGTTGATTTGAAAAATAATGCTTTCTTAAATGACAACCCAGCATTTTTTGCAACATAATTGCATAAATCTCAAAGTTCTCAATAAAATACATCAAACTATGTTAAGTCCAAATATGGCGAAATCGATTAAGTATGTTAATATATACATACAATAATCTTTTCATTGCTATTTTTTTGTTTTTTTATCTTGTTTCATTAAAAAGTTAGGCACGTTTGAACTATGTAGTCACACCTTAGCCTTAATATAACAAAAACTTTAAACGCGTCTACCGTAAAATGCCAATTTTGGACATAACTTAACTTAATACTTTGACTCTGAGGTACAGATATATAATACTTCTTTTGCGCCTCCGTCCAGAAACACACATTTTGCAGTACTTCAAAGCGGCAGGAAAACAGTAGTTTTTTGACATTTAGGGGCAGGCAAAAATGTCACTAAAGGTTGGCCCCACACTAGATTCCCATGCCAGAGTTGTAATAAATTGTCATTACGTTACTGTTCAACCATGCTATAATGACTGGTGGTGTTAAATGCACTATTGAAAATAGATATTAAACTAGAAAGAAAATTCAGAAAAATATTTGTTCTCTCGGAATGTCAAAATATTAAGGTATAATAAATGTATGCAACTTGTACTGTCTGGTAGGGTCAAATTTCTTTTCCATTTTCCATTCAACATTAGATTTGTCGGCCAAAAAACCATTATCACACGGTAGAACGCTCTTTTGACAGTATGAGGGTGTGTGTTGGGCCGAGAGCGGTATAGTCGAGGCCACAAGTACGAATACTCTGCTAATAAAACTGTGAGTTTCTGGCCTAGTGATACAAATAACTATTGTCGGAGTAATAAATAACTTAACTACAACTAATGTAACAGTAATAGTAATTAGAACAACAAATAGACTTTGGAAAGTAAATAAAAATTGTGTTGTCAGAGCTGTCATTGCGTTCTTTGATAGTAGCTATTGCGATCGAGTTTTTTTTTTTTGGCCGAGAAACATATTTAGAAAATCTTATTTGATTTAATAATTAATACGCCAATGTGACAGTTAATAGGTGTGGGTTGCTACCACTGCGTTTTGACAACCCGACTCAGCCTTAAATTTATATGTCAAGGTAAACTTTTTGATGGTGATTTTTCGTCAATAACAATTAAAACACCGGTAAATCTTTTTTTTTGTTATAAATTAAAGACGCCAGCATGACAGGTAATGGCGTCATTACAGTTGACAATGGCAAAATAGTTATTTGTATTACTAGGCAAGAAACTACAGTTTTGTAGGTATGAGTACGGTTACTCGCAAAAGAGTTTCTGGCCGTGTGATACACATTCTTACACATATAATACCTTAGTATTTTGACGTTTCCGAGAATACGTCTTTTTCTGTAATGTTCTTTGTTCATGTTTGTGGTTGCACAGCAGTTTAATGACAGTTTATTACATATCTGTCATGTGTCATGTCGAATGCAGTGGCAAGGAATATCTCAACAGGAGCGGACAAACAGCGTCGGCACCTTTGATCTCTCGAGGCAAAAATTCGTAACCGTTAGTCCGCTTATTGACTGCTATTGACTAGAAGTTTGTTTGCGTCGCATGAACTATTTGCACTATAATGCACTTTTGCATACAAAAGTTCTAAAAAGTGCATAATAGTGCAAATAGTTCATGCGACGCGAACAAACTTTAGAACAAACTCAAAACAGATGGCGATTGCGCGTGCTCATTCAAAATTTGCTAGATGTCAGGTTGACATGTTCCTTTTTCACAGCTGTTAGTCGCTTGAATGTGCAGTATATAGATTATAAAAATGATGGTCAAGAACTGTTTTGACAAGAGCCGAGCTTGGCTTCCTATTGGCTAGAACGAATTCAGAAAAGGTGATGGTGATTCCGCGCAGTTAAAATTTAGTAGCTCTCCGTGTAGTGTACCAACTGTCAACCTCTAGTGACATTTTTGCCGGCATAGCTCGCTTTGAAATAATGCAAAATGAATGTTTCTGGGCGCAGGCCCAAAAACATATTTTTCTTAAATCCAGTTATAACGATACAAAAAAAGCAGATATAACACAAAAGGTGTGAGCAAAGGAGACAAACTATCGAAATGCCGGAACAAAGATTTCTTAAAAAAAAGTATGTGAAGGGGAAAATGTAAGAAGAAGACTTAAAGAAGAAGTATATAATAGGCGATTTCATTTTTGCATATTGACACTAAGAGAGCGCCAGTTTAAACATTTATTGAAAAACATAAAATGTCTCAATTAGATACTAGTTTATTTTACAGTAAAAAATTAATAATTTCGGCTGCAAAAAAGAAATGTTATTCTCAAAAACTACGGCGTTGCCATTTAAGAAGAGTAGCTATTGGAATATCTGGCAACACTGAAAAGGAAACTTACTAACTAAACGTGTTAAATTTAAAATTTTAATCATTTTTTTATGATTTTGCTTTTGTAAGTATGTACTACGTTTATAACTAAAAATAAAAAAGTTCAGGTTAAAAAAAATACATTATGCAGACGAATATTCCAATTTTGACCTCACTAACTATTGATTTTGATCTAGACTAGTCTCAAATAATAACTTCTACACACTGTTAATTATTTATTATACATGCAAGCGTGCACATAATAACAGTGAAATAATATATGGAATTGCAGTATATGTAATTACAATTACGTAGGTACCTAATCTACATACCTACCTGGTCGATGTATTCTGAAGGAAATCGTAAGAATTTGTGCACAGCAACAAATGGTATGAAATTTCAGTGCTAAACCGAAATAGTAGCAGTAATTTTTGAATCCCTTATGAATATTAATTACAGTCCTTCATTGATTAAGTAATTTTTAAATTTAATGACGCAGTCTCGACCACAATATCTCCAATTATAATACATGGAAATTAATTCAAATAGCCGGGACGATAATTGGGGTTGCTGCGAAATCCAAGTGATCGTCAATCATTTTAAATTACTTTGTATTGTGCTTTGTATTCTGCCTATATATGTGCGTATATTGTAGAAGAATGTATGTGCGTCAATACATTTACATATTATTTTATTTCGTGAAGATTAGATTTGGAAGAAATGGTAATATATGATGCATATATCAAAAAAAAATCTATAAGGCGTTAACCTCTTTGATGATATCATCTATTCGTAAATTTTCTGTTGAGGTATAACGACCTTCGATATAAAAATTCCTTTCGGTATGAAAGATTAACGTCGAAAGTGGTTGTTGAGGTGAATATTTTAATCGGTCAAGCTACCCCTTTACATAATACGAGTGTTCATAATTTGAGTGATGTGTTCATAACTCATGGTGACCACGTACTAAGTTTGTTTTACACTTTACAGTTATGGCTAGAGATCGGATTATATGCAAAGTGCATATATTTTATTTTTTGCATATCTTTAATTATAGTCTATATGTAGACGTACTACACTAATTGAAGTTAATTAGCACGAATTAGTGATTGCATATATTGCATATTTAAGCTTTTTCTTATCCTTTCCTTTTTTTTGTAGTAATATTATTCATTTAGCTCATGGGTTCAATCGTGTACTCGAAGACATTAGGAATCAATTCCCTTTGATTAATGATTTAATTAGCAATGTCAAAAGTATTTTAAAAGTACCTTTACGAATCCAATTTTATAAGGAGCGACTTCCCGGTGTTAAGTTGCCTCCTGAACCGATTATACGAGATGGGGTACATGGTTAGAGGCTGCAATTTTTTTCGCCGATAATTTTGAAAGAATAAAAAATGTAATTCTTGAAATCACTGCTGACTGCGTTGCTCTAGAAAACTGTAAAAAGATAGTAACATCAACAGAATTGCTACAAAACCTTTTGTATATTAAGTCAAATTATAGCTTTGTTTCAAGTTCCATTCATAAACTAGAAACGCAAGGGATGTCGCTCTCGGAATCAGTCGAAATAGTAGACGAATTTGATATGCTATGTAAGAAGGTTACGGGTACAATAGGTAATTCTATACTTATACGATAGATTTAAAAAAGTGATAAATAAAAATGCGGGGTATTTGAAATTGAAGAAAGTTAAGAAAATTTTGGAAGGTGAAACAGTAAACGATTTCGACTTTAATTTTAGTTTAGAATGTATTCCAAAGTTAAAAAATGCACCAATTACATCTGTGGATGTTGAAAGAAGTTTTTCTATTTCGAAACATATGTATTCTGATATAAGACAAAACTTTGACACAATTTTGAAAAACATTTAATTATAAATTGTTTTAGAAATATGTTGTGAAAAAATTTTGTGCAATAAAGTTAATGTTTAAATTTCTGCTCTTATTTATTTTATGTAAAAATTTTGCATATTGTCGCAATTGTTTTGCACATATGCTCCAGGTTTATGCATATTTTCTCAAAAATCGATGCATATATATGCGCATGTATTCCAGTTTTTCTTTGCATATAATCCGGTCTCTAGTTATGACTTAATTCTAACTATAAGAATTTCATTCAATTCAACATTAGAACTTGTTCTAATTTGTTAGTTAGAAATCTGACCTTTAAAGTATTTATGTTTCACATTATTCACAATTTATTGAAGTATAATCATAGTTTTTGTTAATGCAAAATCGGCTTTAAATGGTAGGTTAGAGCTGCGGCTTCCATTGGCATACCAGAGGCATACCTCTTTATGTTAATTGAAAGATACGCAAATAATACTACTTTAAAAAACATCAGCAAGTATTTTATTATCACTATGCATATTCGGCATAATCAGTTAGCTCCTTGCTACATAAAAAAAAAATCAGTGTTGTTAAAATGCGCAATGCACCTGTAACACTTTAACAATTATTGCAATCGAAACTTCATTGATCAATCGACTTGTTCATACTCCACGACACTATGTTCCTAATGAAAAGTCGCAGCTATGTAGACAACATTAAAAATTTCAAAATGCTTTTGGTATACCTTACGTATGTAACTCATAACGTGATCAAAGTCTTTGGTTGGCAATAGATGTACAATTACTTCAAAAAATTACGATCGCGTTTAGTAAAACGAATTCGTAGCTGTAATTCTAACATATCCACTTTAAACGCAATGCCATCGTAATGAACTATCATCTCCAAAGATAATACCCTTCACAGAGCCCGACAAAGATGCCGCCACCTTTTCGGCGATTTACATTTCCAGAATTAAAATCTGTAGTTTTTGCAAAACAATTTTATATAAAATAATTCTGATTTTCAATTCTTTTGCTCACGTTTTATTTCTTAAATTTTAGTTATTATTAAATTTAGTTCCTACCTGTGCGTTATATTAGTATTTATGTAAACAGTACTTTATTTCTGTAGGTAGTTTTAGTTTTAAAAATTGTTGTTATTTCAGTTATAATAGGGTATATATAACTTATTGTTACAGCAATAAATAAATGTGCAGTCTTTGTATATCTTTTTCACGTTGGATGCCACTTTGCTCGTTTAGTTATTTATAATATATATATTAGAAGTAAAGTTATTGAAAAACAAGCGGTATACTTGCTTAGTTCTTATTCAATTGAAGAAACAAACTTTCTATAGAAGAATCCCTAGGGGAACAAAACAATTATAATACTTTTTGTGAAAATAGGTTTATCAAAACAATTTTGCGTATAATAAGTCTTTTCTTCTTCATGATTGTTAAGTCGAAGCATATTAATTTTTCAGTCAAAACATTTAATCCAATTTTATGCAAAAATTGCAATAAATGTAATTTGATTTGTGCAATAAAGAGCAATAGAAATACAACATTAAGAAAGAATAACTGGGCAATTTCTTTAAATAAAGTTAAAACTTTTTTTTCGAGGTGTCTGACATTTTTCCCTATATTCTATGCTCTTTTTTTAAATATAGTTTGCCAGTTATTATCTTATATATCTAGATTAAGAAATTCTTACAAAACTTAAGCTTAAAAAGTTTTTATGTTGCAGGTAACGCCTTCAACATATTTAATTCTTCAAATAATAACAACATACTTATTTCTGAATTTATTAATACGGCATGGCAGGACAATATTTTATTATATTTCATACAAAATGGATGATACACTACATATAATAATAACAATAAAGTAACTTACTATTTTAGGCCATCTACTTTTCGCTCACCACAAGCCAGAACAAATATCTTTAAAAACCTCCAATCACACACATGATGAATTGCAACGTCGTCAGTCAGGTCTCTATCGTTTAAAGATTTATTTACATATATCAATTACGTTTTTGTTTTTATAGATTCGCATTACATTATAACGGTAAATTGCGTTATAAGTATGTCATATCATCTATTATTGTCTTGTAATTGTATTTCTGTTGATGGATGGACAATAACAGGTGATTGTTATTATTAACTATAAAAGTTTGTTTAAGCGCCAATGATTTGAATCATTCCTTCTAAAAATATGAATATATGACGTAATAGGTACCTCTATCCACAAAGAAATTTGTATTTATGTTTTAGACGTCGGAGAAGCAACCAAAGAAGGAATAGAGCACGTCAAGGAAGCCGTGGGTTCTACCGTAACAACGGCGCAAGCTAGCCTAGGCAACGTAGTGTCGACAAGGTCGGCAGCACGTTCACATCAGATAAAGACAAGCTTCCAGATATGAGCAACGATAATAACCCCGAAATAATCCCAAAGGAACAGATAGCGAAGCCGATAGAGGAATTCGTCGACGCGGTCACTGAAGCCGTTTCCGAATCAGAAACCGTTTAGTTTCTGAAATTGAGCAGCAGAAAGAAGCGTATCAGTAGTAAGATGGAGAGTACCACAGACGCGGCTGACAAACTGGGGGAAAGTGTGGCCGCGGACGCGAAGGAGAACTTGAACGACGTCCTGCGACTGGAAGACGTCGAAGAAACTACCTTGGATAACATAGAGAATAACTACAAAGATATGAAGAGGAAAGCGGAGGATTTAGTGAACAAATTGGCGAGCACGCCGCCGTCGGAACCCGCCGAGGAGGCGAAGGAGGAGTAAGTGATTTGATGTGAGTGCTAAGTACTGTTGTTGTTATTCGGCGCTGTAGGTATGATATGCGCGTGAAGTACGAAGGTGGATCAATAAATACCCGAGTTAGGAATAAAGACGCAAGTTTCTTATAATTGTTTTCTATTACTTTTCAATATAATCTCCTATTAGGAGGATACACTTTTCCCCAGGGAGTCGAAACCGTTTTAAAAACCGTAATGTAAGCGGTCATTACTTCAGTTCTTATGCGGATATTTATCCGGTATCATAATTCTAGCCGAGTGTTCCCTGACCGTATTTCTATGACCGCCATTCCTAACCGTATTTGAATTACGGTCAGACTTTTGGTTTAGTGATCGTATTGAGACCGTATTTCACCGTATATAAATACGGTCAAATACGATTTCGATCACGGTTACCGGTTTCAACCTTTGAGGAATATATTGTAATTATGCCTTCTAATTCAAGTGGGTTGAATAGTACCGTCCTACTGCAATATGATCCAGGACAACGTTTCCCGTATCGCAATATGGGGAGCGACGCCAGGGGACGGTTAAAATTTTGTAGACCGTATTTATATACTGTCAAATACGGTCCCATACAGTCAATAAGCGGTCACCGTAAGTTTGACCGTAATTCAAATACGGTCATAAGAGGCACTGTGACCGTATTTAATGTGGAATCCGACCACGGTCAACAGCGGTTTTCATATATTTTGTATTACGGTTACGGCCATGACCCTGAGTGAAATTAATCCATGAATTGCGGTTGGACTCCCTGCTTCTCCCAACGTTCTTGACATTTTTTTTTAAAAACCTCTAAGAAATACGGTTTATCGAATTCAACAAAATAGGCTTCTGTCTCGACGATGATCTCTCTGTTTGAGCCGAATTCTTTTCCCCCAAGCTACATTTTTATGTTTGGGGCCCACATAGAAGTCGCAAAAAGCTAGATCGGTGGATGCGGCAGCAATTCGTAACGCAATTTTTGCCATATGGTCGTGACGACTTCGGATGAGTGCGCTGGTGCATTGTCGTGATGAAACAGGACTTTTTTCTTTACCAAATGAGGCTAGGTCTGTTTCAATTTCTCGTTGAATCGGTCCAATAATTAACTGTAGTGCTTCCAAGTGATTGTTCTTACATTTTCTAGAAAATTTGTGAGGATTATTCACTTCGCATCCAAAAAAATCGTAGCCATGACCTTTCCGCCCGACGGAATCATTTTAGCCTTCTTTGGAGGAGATTTACCTGGAAAAAACTAATTGTTTTGTGAGTTTATATCGACGAAAACATAACACGAGACAGAGCATATGAATTATTTAAGTGTAGATCGTAAGTAGTCGTAGTAACATATGATGGATATTCTAAGCGTAAGCGGACGTATTTCTCACGAAGAACAAGAAAATGCAAGTTTTATTGTCCTTGCTTGTTTACTTAAGCAAACGGCTTGTTTTTTTTTTACTTAAAACATTACTATGATGTATATATCAGGAATAACTCCTTAATTATATTTACTATTTCATTTTCATGATTTTAGAAAGATATCAATGGTAGTTCATTTTGAAATACAATAGTTATTAATTTTCGGGCGATGGCATCCTCGAATAGTATTGCACGTTATTACCATAATTAATAAATATTAAATATTATTAAGTGACATAATTCTACCCGGCAATCTACACATGTTTCTACTACTACTATAGCCGATCTTCGATGGCCGTCTGACTCACGCGCTTGCTTTAGACTTCCCTACCTGGATAGCGGAGATACCCTTCCCTTGCATTGCTGAACACTGATGTAAAATGTTTATTGCCGGTCTGAACGACACACTTACGGCATCTGTTACTTCACGCAAGAATCATATCATTGACTTTTTCAACGATTTCCTCAGTAACCAAGTCTGCTGAACGATCTGGGCGCTTCTCATAAACGACAGAAATACGGTCACATTTAAATTCGCTAAATCAATATCTCACAGTTGTCATAGATGGCGAAGAGTCCTTCTAGGCAGAATTTATAGCTGCACTTCTATTTTTTTCTCCCCTTTTCTCTATACAAAAATAAAAAACGATATTTTTCTTATTATTATATTGTCAAATTCCCTCAAGAACACCATCTGGTATACACGGTACACGGGTATTTATTGATTAACCCTCGTATGTATAGATTAAAACATATAAAACTGTTGAAATAAGATTAATAATTTATGATGGATGGCGTTATTTAATAAATTTAATTTTTAAATTTAGCTCGCGAATACTATGCATATAAATTTTTGTCGAGATGAATGTAATGGCAGCTTTCAGAAAATCAAAAACGGAATTCTGAAAGTGTAAAACACTTGTATCTTTTATGGTTTCGAAATGTTAGGGCATAGATAACTTGATAACCCCGTTTTTCAAGAATAGTTTAAATGTTATAATATTGTAGATTACGCCCAGCATGTGCGAAATCCTCAAGAGTACTCTCCCAACAGACGCGCGTCTGTAAAATTGCCTGAGAGAAACAAACGAAATAGTTGTACCTTCAATATTAGTTATAAAAATGCTTACTTAATCGAACTCACATCAGTTTGTTATCATTAAACCTGATAAACAATTTCAAGAGGTGTCAACTCTTTGAAAGTTTTACCGTCGGGGAGTTGTTGTCGTGGAATCTGGAATCTTCCGTCGATGGTGATTGTTGTAATTTAATTAACCGGTTTCATTTACTGCGAAATCAGCTAATTATGGACCTACAATTTGCTTAAAACCATACTGAATAGTAACTTTTGGCTAGGTGCTAAGAAATGAGCCTGTTTACACATAATTCCTATAGAGCGTTGTAATCATTAGTAATGATATATTTTTTTTTGGTGGGCAGAAAGCTTTTATGTATACCGCAAGCTTGGGCCAATAGTTTACGATAGTGCGGGACTCCCAGTCGATTGGTGCAAGACTGGTATACCTCGCTAAAACCGCTCTCTCCCTTCACATCGCACAACTGGAACTGCCGTAACATCATACTCATACCGACGTCTGCCTTGCTCGTTCTTCAGCTTCTTTGGTCTTCATAATTTCGGCTATCGTACGGTGAATGGTCCGCCAGCCTTCCTCGTTGTCGATCATTATATTTATTAAATTGTCCACGCCAATGTCAGTACCTACCAATCTCGAGAGAGGCTCTCGCCCGCAGTTTACTCCATCTGGGGCAGTGGAAAATGGTGTGTTTGGCCGTATCTACATGCCCACAGTACATGCAGCTATCCTCGTTGTCTTTTCCGAACCTTAAAGCATAAGCGCGATACACTCCGTGTCCGGACAGCGCCTGCGTCAAAAAGTAATCTGTCCTACGGAACTTGTAACTGATCCACCGTTGCACATCCGGGATTAGCCTCTTAGTCTATTGCGCCTTGTTCTTATTTTCACCCCACCGCTCCTGCCAGAGATTGAGCGCGGTCTTTCTTGCTAGCTCAAGAAAGACCGGAAATGGGTGCAGGTCAACCGGCATAACCCCCGTGATTACTTGTAGTGCCTCCGCTGATGCGGTCCTGAAGGCAGACGCCAATCGTAGCAGTACCTGTCTCTGTACCCTGTTAAGCGTGGCACAGTGCTTAAACCAAATGGAGCTGCTTGGCCCCCCAATGTTGGGCAGAAGTTTACAGAGGCTGGCTAGTCTTTTCTCGGCTTTCTGAATGTGGGACCCGAAGTTGCCTTTGCCGTCGAAGATAAATAGGTTATCGTAGCTTTCGGGTGTACGACTGTGCCGCTCAAAATGAAGGTCACATGATCCCTCCTTTTCGCTCCTCTGACGAGGAGTGCTTCCGTGTTTTCCGGCACCAAGGTAAGCTTATGTTCCTCCATCCATTTTCCAATTTGTTCGAGACATTCATTTACATTAACCATGAGATGGTCATCTCCCCCAGCCCATACGATCAGGCTCAGGTTGTCCGCAAAGGCTATCGTGGTGGCATCCGTCACCAGATCCGACCCAATCTTAGAACCCCGTCGTACAAAATGTTCCACAAGGTTGGCCCCAATACCGAACCGTGTGGGACCCCCGAGTCTGCATCCAGCATCACGTCCTTGTGTATGATATTTTATTAATAAATAAAATAATATTATTTATCATTTTTTATTTATGGGTATAGAAAATCGATACGGTAAACGATACAGAATGGGACATCAAGTTATCTATTATTATCAAAGTAATCGCTTTTTTATAACGGTCGTACAAAGCGTGATTTATGCCAAAATTTATTGATCCATTTTAAATTTTGAAATAGATATCTAGCAACAGTTGGGAAAGATTCTGTTGTTATTTTCCTAATACCTATTATTTCGAATAATAAGCCGATATAAACCTGGAAAAATCAATATATTATGATGTAATTACAATTGTGGTGAACTTAGTACATTAATTTTAAAAGGTAATTTCTATTTTAGGCCACCTTTTTTAATTCGGTATCGACAACTCGTTTGTAAGTACCTATCTATATAGAAGAATCGTAGATAATAACCAATATATAACAGTAGTGAATTCCTTTCGTTAATTTTGTTCGTTTTAGATTTGTTTTAGTACTTACGGTGGGAGTCTATGCACATCTATAACGCCTACAAGGTTATAGGCAAATCTGCAAGTATACACAGTATTTATGGCTAATACTGTCAGTACTTTGAAGAAACGTAACACAAAAATGAGACATGATGCAAATTTTAAAAAATATATTTAAAAACTAAAGATAATTCTCTTTTAAGCATGTATTGGTTATTCAAAATGTCCACCTTTACTGTCTATGCACAACGATAAACGCTCCGGCCATCGGACGATACATGTACGCACCCTTTCTAGGGGAATTTTTGCAGCTGCCTCTGTTATGCTTTTCTTTAGAGACCCCAAATTTTTGTGAGGTTTTCGACAAGCCATTTCCTCAAGAGTATTCCATTAGTTCGTAGTCCAGGGGGTTTAAATCTGGACTTCCAGAGGGCCAATCTGAAGCTGCTATAAAACCAGGAACATTTTCCTGCAACCACTTCTGAGTTGATTTTGCTTTGTGTGCCGGCGCTGAGTCTTGTTGAAAAACCCAATCAACTCCATCAAACAAAGTATCGTTTAAAGGCTTAACAACAGGTTCCAGAACTGTGTTTTCACAAACCTTTGCACCCGTTTTCACACCTGTTTCGCAAAAATGAATAGGAGTTACTCCATGCCACGACACACCCCACCACACCATTACATTACTTGGTTGGTGGCCCCGTTGAACGCGTGGAGCTTTCTCTTTGGCTTCATAGGATGACCGGGCATATACCCTATCATTTTGCTTGTTAAATTTCTCCTCTATCGTGAAAATTTTCTCATCGGCGAACAGAATATTTTTGTATCCGCCTTCCCCGTACAAGCGTTTCAACTTTTTCGATCTTTCGAATCTTATCGCCTTTAACTTCTCTGTTAAAAGGTGACTCGTACATATTTTGTATGCTCGCATGTGTAAATCGTCTGTGATAATGCGTGAGACCGTTCTCGGCGCGATATTCATTTCTCTAGCCATGATTTTCTGCTTTCTTAGCGGACATCGGTTGATTCTTGAACGAATGGCTTCGACGACTTTTTTGTTCTTGCATCACGCGGCCGCCCGGCTCTTGGTCTATAAACAACATCACTTGTCTTTTTAAAACGTTTCAATGTACGATAGAAAAAGCGTACACTGATTTTAAGCTGTTTTAGGAGCGAGTGAATCTGCGAAGCGCTATGCCCTGCCTTCATCAAACCGACGACAGTAACGCGCACGTGATAGTCGGACCACTCCATTGGTTTTGACGTTAGTAAGCAACCGTGTTTGTTACTACACTACTGAACGCAAGTATACCACTCACTTTTACAGTGTGACCACTTTGTTCTACTCTAAATTCCCTAAATGAAACGGCAGTAACAGTATTTATGGCTACACTGTGTATATTTTAGCTGCTTGTAGACTTACAAATAACGTTACGGGCGCTACAGATGTGCAAAGAATCCCACCTTATTTAGATCAGTTTCGTAGGTACTTACCTAGCTGCATAGAGTATCTATCTTCTGCTTACCTTTTATTTTATCTATATACTGGAACAAAATCGTATAAATTCCAATTTTTTACTTACACGTGTAAATAATTCGAAAACTATAAAACTATTTCCATACGCCACACTCTCAACAATAAACACCAGCGCGACAAATAAATACATAACCTCCTCGCTAAACTGTAAGCTTATCATCCTTGGTTTGTTATTTTTGCTTTTTCTTTGTCCATTTACTTATACCACGGTTTGTTTATCAGACGTCCGCCGACACTTTGGGAGGCAGCGGCCGATGCCATTCTTCACCAGAAGATCCCACCGCTGTTGCGACAGCGATTCCCTTCGAGGACGAAGAATACGACGGTCAGCTGTCGAGGCACGAGGCGGATCCGACATCGGATATCGAGGAGAATTCCGGCCGTCATCCCCACCCCACCGGAATCGAGAAACGATCCTTTCCCTACGAAGGGGAACTGTTCGAGAAGGAATCCATGCGCCCGCCAGAAATCATCATCAATAGTGAAAATCTTTCTATTAAATCTTACAAAAGTGAAATTTAACGATAGACTATACAACGTCACCGCTCCTATATATATATTATTATATCTATGTATAATGTAACACAGACGTATGTGCAAAATGCATGCACATGAACATGTGTAGATGTACCCACTGAATTAATTCTTTGAATGTTTGCAGCTCTCCCTGGTAGCAGAATGACGTAAAATGACGTTTAATAGACGTAATATCGACGTCCATCAATCGTCATTTTTACGTCACTCTGCTACCTGGACTATTGATATAAAAAAGAAACAAAACATATTTTTATACAAGTGCATGTTAAATTGGTCATTTAGCAAATTAATTAATTCCCAGAAGTTATAATCAAATAAAGTCGCAATACAATAGTAATTAATCTGTTAAATTCAAGTTGAATATTTCACAATACTTTTTAATAACGCACATCTTATATTTATTGTAGCCAATACAGTGTCAAAAATAGCTAAAGCAAAATTGTAATTTTAAATGTTTCTTCAGGAGTTGTAGGATTTTCATCTTTACTGAAATCGTTTTTTTTTTTTCTGACTTGACAGGGTAACTACTATTACTTTATTTTCATTTTTACCACACAGAGAAAACTGCCCTAATACAGTTTGGATTACGAAAAAAAAACAATGCTGATTATAAAATAATTTATTGACAGGTAGTGATGAAGTCAATTATGTTTATATTGCAAATATAATACGATTTCTTGAATACCACTAATTAAAAATGCTTTATACCCATATAGTAGAAAACACCATAGTGCAATTGGTATGCCTGCATATTCCATTACGGTAATTGTCGTAAAGATGGCTGTACTGCTTACTTGACTATCTTTAGGCGTTTTGTCGCGACGAACTGGGGTGCTATTCTGAACTTCGTTCGCGTCCAGACCTATACTTGCGATTGCGAAGGGTGCGCATGCGAAGACCTGTATTCTGAACGGCACTCGCACACGTATTCGCAGCTTCGCGAGCGGTATATTTGACAACGTCGATAATTGAAGACTTTAACGTGCTTTAACTATTTTTCCATAACCTACCAAGGTATGGCGCACAGATCTGCTTACAAATTTTACAATTTTCCTGGCGGTAAATAGAAACGCTTTATGCATTTTTTTGCAAATTATTGGCAACAATAAAAGTATTTATTATTTTTCGCTTGTAATTGGTCTCAGACGATTCTCAAACGTTGTACAGTGCATATTATACTTGAAAGAAGCAATTGCTTAAGAACCAAAATAAAAATTACAGAAACCCGGTGATTGAATATAAAAAAATAAATCATAATTTAATATTGGGCAAATTTTACAATCCCCTTACACAAAAGGATGCGGGAAGGGAGATGGAAACATTTGGGTGATTTATCAAATAATATGCCAGGAATTGTGAAGGATTGGAAAATGGGCGCAAGGTAAAGTGAAAATATATGTAATTTTATTTGAAATAAAAAATATATATATAAGTATTTGTTTGATGAAAAAATTTGTTCTTAGTCGATAGTGTAATTATTTCTTTTTCTTTCTTGAGATGGCGGCTTTCCTTTATATGATAAAAAAAAATGTTAAATTTACATGTATAAAGAAAAGCCGCTATCTGAAGAAAGAAAAAGAAAAAATATTAAGTGTTTGTATAATATTATTGGAAACATAATTTACTTATAGTACTATTTTTTTCTTGGCATGATATGCGGTCACCAACGACGGTGAAGTACAGTTAAAATCGGTAGCAAAGAAATCAGACTGGGGTGGTCTACCAAAGGAAGAAAGTTTCACAAAAATTGTAAAGGATATCAGAAATATATAATATAAATATTAGAGAGTCTATACATAGTCCATATTTTAATCTACCAAGCACGTCCGTAGATATGGCATTGATCATTTTTCACAGTATCTATGAGGTCCACAGCATTCATGCCCCTCTACAACATTGTCCTCTGCATTTCCCAAATCTCGTAGTGCAAAAAGCATAAAGTTTTCCATTATTCTCTGTTATTTCAATATTTAAAGCAGTAACGATATAAACCTAACCATTCTATCAACGCGAAGATTAATAATTTGACAAATTTACTACCGTACCGTTTACCCTTACGCCCTTTCTAGTGGTTTCTACGCAGGCGTCACGTTCGTCACGATCTTTAAGTCTACTTCTACCCGCTCGTTGTAAGGCGAATGATACTCGAAGCGAAGACATCAGAATACGGCTTCAGCAACGCGAAGGCTGTTTGCGAGCGATCGAGAGAGATTTCATACTTTGCGAAGGGTGCAGAATAGCACCCCTGTTGATTTACCGAATGAACCTAAACGGTACTAATGCCGTCTCTTTCTAGCATATATCTGTTTTTTGCTATACTCTTGCATCGCGAAAACGTATTGGTTTTTGCATTGAAGTTAAGGTTTGCTTACAAACGGCTGCCACATCTACCCCTTTGTGGTTGATAGTTGTCTCCATAATTTCATTTTCACCTAAAGATACCTCCATTTCTAGCATTAGCAAAATCAATTAATTAAATGATGTATTTTAATTAACCTTCTTAAAATACAAAAAAAAAAATCAGAGTAAAGTAAAATTTAAAAACTAAAAAAGTATTTAGTATTTATTCATTTTTGCAGCTTTTTAGGTTATGTTCAGAGCCGCTCTAACAACTACATTACCCAACACGGTTCGGGATTTCGGCAACCGTTGAAGTACAGTCACTTTCAAAATGTGTGTACCGCTCAAGCGTGACAACGTTGCGGTTACCTAGAGAGCCTACCGTTGAGTCAACTTTACCTCGCGACAAAACGCCTTTTGTAACATTTATTCAATGTAAATGTAATCGCTCGCCTAAATCATAAAGTGCGCAGACTCGCCATCTTTTCTGAGTTTGTTCTAGTCAATAGGAAACCAAACTTTGATTCTTGTTCTTAACAGTCATTTGACAGTTTCCGAGGTTATTATAACCTCTGAACGCACATTTAAGTGAGTAACAGCTGTGATATGTGAACGTATCAACCCGATAAGTAACATATTTTGAAAGTGGGTGCGTAATCACCATCTTTTTTTTGAGTTTGTTTTAGCCAGTGGCAGTTTATAATTGGATTGAAAGTCACGAATTTTTGTCTCCTGAGATCAAAGGTAATGTGTTTAGTATGCTGTTAACAGTGTGCGTACCGATCTGAGCATGCGCGTTCGTAATGGACGTAGTTAGTAGTTAATTATTTCCAATACATCATCATAACCTCCATCAGAACATACTTAACCTAAGTTGTGCCATAGAACCTATTATAAGTCAGACGCGATTTCAGTTTGAATAGAGTTTACTGATTAATACATGCAATACCATATCACCCAGTTATCTACAATTGCAATTAATGAAAAAAGTAACAATAAGCATGTTAAGTTACTTCTCTATCAATTGAATATTCAAATTTTATGATGTTAATTTAACTTTATTGTCCTCATCTTATTCTTTACGTTGAAGTTGTACCATAACCATGAAACCTATAATATGCCAGACGCGGTTTCAATTTGAATGGAGTCCACTGATTAGTACATTCAGTACCATATCACACAATAATCTATAATTAGAATTAATGAAAAAAATAACAGTAAGTGTGTTAAGTGATCATTATGGCAGTTATTTCTCTACCAATTGAATATTCAAATTTTATGATGTTAATTTTACTTTATTGTCCTCATTTTATTCTCTTCGTTGAAGTTGTAACATGAAATCTATTGTATCCAGAACGCTGTTCAATTTTATAGAGCACTGATTAATTATGCAGTACCATATCACACAATAATCTATGATCAGAATTAATAAAAAAATAGCAGTAAGTATATTAAGTGATCATCATGGAGGCAGTTATTTTTCTACCAAATGAATATTCAAATTTTATGATGTAAATTTGACTTTATTGTCTTCATTTTATTCTCTTCGTTAAAGTTGTAACATGAAATCTACTGTATGCCAGACGCTGTTCCAATTTTAATAGAGTCCACTGATTAATTATGCAGTACCATATCACACAATAATCTATGATCAGAATTAATAAAAGAAATAGCAGTAAGTATATTAAGTGATCATCATGGAGACAGTTATTTCTCTACCATTGAATATTCAAATATTATGATGTTAATTTAACTTTATATTGTCCTCATCTTATTCCCTTCGTTGAAGTAGTACCATAAAACCTATTACATGCCAGATGCCATTCCAGTTTGAATACAGTTCGCTGATTAATACATGCAGTACCATATCACACAATAATCTATAATCAGAATTAATGAAAAAATAACAGTAAGTATATTAAGTGAGTGTAATATGGAGACAGTTTTTTTTTCTACCAACTGAATATTGAAATTTTATGATGTTAATTTGACTTTATTGTCCTCATGTTATCTTTCCCTTTCTTTATTTTTTAACACCTTTATCAGTGTATAAACCAATGAAGAATATATATATATATAACTGGAATGAGCACTCTTACGAGTTATCGCACTTTAATTGAGAGTTTCTGACGTTTCTGTATGTTGTGCGATTTTATACTCGACTGGTAGATACGTACAGGTACTTAGACGTTTTTCACAAAGCAGGTGCTGTGCGCATGTGCAAAAATGAAATATGCATGCGTAATCATTTTTTTAAAATAATATATCGTACTCATTTAAGTATATATCTAGTCCATTGGTACCAATAATCGTTTAATACAAATAAGTATCCAAATATTAAGAGCTTTTATTGTGAAACTTAATAAATGTGTTTTTATATAACAAGTATATGTGTATTAATTATTAAATATTACTATAAAGACTTCATGCAGGTTCGTCGGAACTGGAAAAACACGAGATTTTTAACCAGCTTTTTTTTTGGTAAGTATAAAATGACGGAGTTTTACGGAAATGCATTTTATAACTTCGCGGAAACAGTTTGTCACATCACCAGTTGCAGCGACTACTTCTATTTCAACCTTGGCTCCCATCGGCAATTTACCAACTTGGAAGGTGGAACGGGCTGGAAAATCCTTTTTGAAATCTAATAAATGGCACGGAAATATTCACATAAATATCTCTGACCAATGATCTAAGAGTTACCGCACATTAGAATTTTTTTCTCTGCAGATAAGTTCGTCACAAAATTCATTTTTATACTGAATCTGAAATCTTATTGGTGTCCGTAAGTAACAAAACTAAATAGTCTTATTGTTGAACCGTTCGGGAATATAGCAGACAAAGACAAAACAGCTGCAAACGTTTTTATTTCCAGTGTGCGGTTAGCTTATAGTTACGATTCGTTTAGTAAATAACGCTACCCTGTTAAAGTGGCAAGCTAAACAAGTGATACGTAAGAAACTATTTACGTTTGCTGCCTGCAGGATAAGTGTAATAGAGGCACTTACATTCTTTGTATACGTCGTTTACGGAAGAGAAATCACTTATATCGTCCAGAAATATGTTGGTTTTCACAATATTCTCGTAAGAAGAACCGGCTGCCTCCAGGATATAACCTAAATTTTTCAAGGCTAGTCGAGCTTCTGCGGCAGCTCCTCCAGCTACTAATTTCATAGTGTCTTTATCCAGGCCGAGGACTCCGGATACGTATACTGTTTTATCTAACACAACCGCTTGGCTGAAAAAAAAAAACAAACAAAACAACAACGGTTTAGTCAATGTATGCACCTACTATACGTGTTTTTACCTAAAAGAAAATAATACTAGAACACTTTAAAGATTCAATTTTTAATCATAGATGTTGGATTCGTTACAGGTAAGTACAACAGCATCTTAAGATTTTAAGGGTCAGTAAAAATTGGTGGAGGGAGTAGATCTTTTTATTAATATTTTTATTTCGTTTTTAAAATTGACACTTTAAATTTTTTTTTTTTTCGTTTCCTGCAGTTATACAACAGTAAACAAAATTCAAATTTCCGGCAATTATATTTACTAACTTCAACTTAAAGGTATTCAAATAACTATTAATGTAATACAAAATTGAGATAAATTTGAATTTGGTTTACTGGGCAGTTACATATCCTCTTGTGACTTCTTCACCGTTAAATAAAGATTCATTCGTAACTGAAAACACAAATAATTTTTTTTAAGAAACTCGGGAAATAAAAAATATATACTCCACCAATTTAAATGCAGCCTTTGTGGGAGAACATGAATCCGAACGCGAAGGTTGGCAGCACTGAGGGCGGTGTTCAGGGGGATGTTTTGGAAACGGGGATGTGAAAGAGAACTCTAGAACATTCTAGAGGGGATTAAGAACCATTAGAATAAAAGTGAATGTAAAAGAGAAAATAAAGAGAAAGAATTAACGAAAAAGTTGTGAGTTTAATTTATCGAATTCCGGTCATCCTACACCTTAAAATATTAAAACAATGTGACGTGTAATTTGTAACTATAGGCTCTTTCTAACAACGCGCTTAGAACTAATTTCAGAACCCGTTCGTAACTCTAAGGTATGTATGTACAGCCGCCATCTTAGATTATGTCATACTTATACGCGATTTCTTCACTAGTTTAGTACTAGTTCTGGATAAGCGTTCATTGGAATACTTTCAGAACTTAGAATCAGCTGTTACAAATATTAACCTATTTGGATTAAACATGGCAGGTAAATATCTTGATGCTTGTTGACGATTAATATTTACAATTTTGCCGTTTATTTAACAAATAATTTGAGAGTACAAGTAATAAATAAAACACCACAAACATATAAATCATATTTATACGTCACGTACTGCGCACGTTAATTCTAGTAGTTCTTGCCTTGAATCAAGTGCTGATTTCACAGTTCTGGTTCTGGTACTAGTCTGTAATCTGTTGGAATGGTAATTTTCTGATGCTGATTGTAATATCTCTCCTGTTGGAATGTTGATTTCGATCTGCGCATGCTGAACTTGTTCTACGTTTTGTTAGAAAGAACCCATAATTACGGTTAGGAGTGTACAATCGCAACACAATAAAAATTTCCAATCGAACTTGCCTTTTCGGCAGGATCAGTATTGTTGCTGTATTTACATAATCTAATTATTTTTTGTATAATTTTATCGATTGGCAAAAATCGGTACAAAGTATTAAATGTATACAAATACAAACACCCCGATAGACAAGCTAGAGAACTGTTTTGTATACTATTTGTTACTGTCATAATTTAAAATTGACTTCAGGCTAGACTACGTCTTGGTTTTGACTTCCCACATAGCCAAATTTAAATTGCCCGCAATTATTCTCAGGAACTTCAACTTTGAAACATAAAATTACCTACCATTTTGTACTACATTAATAGTTATTTTGACGGGTTTACGTTGAAGTCACTAAAAATAGTGGCGGGAAATTTAAATTTGGCTATTAGGGTTGTATATTCGGTGGTAGATACAAAAAATAACATACTTTTAATTCAATTAATTTATTTTTCAGTTTATTGACCCCAATTTAGTGGCTTACCGTCGTCTTACAAATATATTGTGTTCTTATTTAGAAATATATTACAGTTTTAGATCCACAATTTTAGCAATTTATCGTCATGACATTGCCATCTTAAACTCTCATGCATATATTTTTTTCGCTTATTAAGCATGTAAACGAATGTCTCCGTATAATGCTTACCTATTAGTACTGATGATTCTTGGTAAGGTGAAACGTGCGCATGCTAATTAGTGTTTATTTGTTTTAGTTTATTTGACATAAACTAAATAATTGATAAAATAAGGTATAAAAAAGCACTATATTAACTTCTGAATCAGACAATAAAAATTTGTATGATCTTACTGAATGGAGTTATGTATAAGTTGGAGAAAGGAGAATAAATATTTTCCATTCATTTGTTTATTAAAAAATATTCCGGCTTACGGCGCCATCTTCAGGTCTTCTACAATATTTAAACGTAAATAAATGCAAAAATTAATTGTAAATATAAAGTGTGAAGTTCAGAACAATACATTGTTAAAAATAACATAAAATATAGATGTATATATATTTCAAATAAAAATGTTCAAATGTTAAAATAATTATTACCTATTATTATTTATTGTTTTGTTTTAAGTTTATGCCGGTATATTTGGTTATATATAATTACGATTCCTATTGTAATGAATGCACTGATTAGTTGCGAAGTATGTGTATATTTTACAATCGTTCTATAATATTTATTTATATATGTTAGTAGATTAGATAAAACAGACCAGACGTGCAATAATAAAACTCGCTTACTTGTATGGTGCAACAGGCCTAGGGGCTTTAGCAGTAGCGATTATTCTTCTAATTACAGACATCTTCAATCTTTTCTCATCAGTTACAACACTAATGGAAACACACGTTTCAGTGTCAAGGTATATATCCTCAATTTTAAATTTCGTTTAGTTTGAGATTACGGTTAACCTCTGGAATTGAGACCAACTGTGCCACAGATCAGAGAGCGTGCACTACATATGCCACCACAGTATCAAGAGATGTTATTTATTCATTTTCGTACTTGATTTATTTATAAGTACATACTGCTCGCATGTATACCGTGCTGGCAGGGTTTGAATGGCTTGTTCTCGAAAAAGGAAAACGCCATGTCCTTACGCAGGGCCCCTTGAGAGCCCTCCTGGAATGTCCTGTGTGCAAATAACGCATTTCAAACCTCAAATTTGTAATTTCTGATTTTGAACTCTAAATTAGATGTAATACAAGAAAAATGTGCTTAAAAAAGGTGGTAAGGTACATATTTATGTACAAAATTCTATGTAATTTTATGTTATATGTTAATGGAAAGAAACGCGAATTTAGAATATGGATTTTGTGAATTGGATTTGGAGTCAGCCCACAAATACAAACCTAAACAGTTACCACAATACATGGTGGTTTCGATTCTAAATAGATAATTAGATTTGGATATATCATGTATCAACATTTGTTAATATCAGTTTCGAAAGGGAATAAGTGCTGTAATTTATTATAGTAGTCCCTATTGTCGCTAATAATTTCTTAAATGTAGTACTGCCTATACGTAAATATAATTTTGGAATTGTCTGGGTTTTCGTTTTGCAGTTCATCTTTAACCACGGCTTATACTTCTACCATTACTTATTAAATGTATTTTAAAATTATGCTTTCCAGAAAAAAAAAAAACTTTATTGCTTATTTTGGCGGTTTGTAAATAAAAATAACAGTTGTTCAGACGTAAATAATATTTAAATTTCCCGCCGGTCGTTATTCCCCCTCTCTTGACGAAACAAACTACCCGCCAAATAATGAAATAAGAAAAAGAACTAACCTAGCCTAGAACAATACGTCATGGGATGCATCGTTTGTTAAGTGTTTTTTTATAATTTACAAGTTAACATCACAAATAAAACAAAATTAATATACAGTCCACTTATTTATTCTGGTAACAATTAACCCCAACAAAAGTTATTGTTAGAACTAAGAGGCTTATAATGAGTGAAAAAAACCAAGTTCACGCGTTTCTTCAACTCTTTCCCCATCAAGCAATTGTTACTGTTTGGGCGATTTATGTCGAAAAGAAAAATAATTTGGACACGTTTAAAACCTTTTGGAGTACCCTGTTAAGGGCATTATAGCAAATACATTCAAGTATTTTATTCTTTACAGGGTTTTTTTGTTTATAAGGCTAGATAACCACCTAGCACCTGTCAAAACCGTATGTCAAAAAATTGTGTGTTGGTTATAAATTTAAATTTGCCGCTATTTTTTATCCTTTTTGTTTAAAAGAAATCAGTGTGAAAGCGGTCTACTTCCGGTACTGCAGCTATTTTGAGACAAAGCATAATGATGTGACAGAGGTGATAAGCTTAACATGTTGATAACTATTTTTTGAATATTACGATTTACTTGACCACTAAAAAATAGTCATGATACGTCAAGCTGTCAAATATTTCAATTATCGTTCATTTGTACAAGGAATTCTAGTGAACCAAATTCAAATTTCCCGGAATTATTTTTAGTAACTTCAAAACTTAAGGTATTCAAATAACTATTAATCTAATACAGAAATTCCTAGGTAATTGCATGCTTAATGTTTGAAGTTACTAAAAATAATTGCGGGAAATTTGAATTTGGTTCACTGGGATAGTGCAGTATACCTAAAGAATGAACAACTAGTCCGGTTTGAGTGAGGGGGAACACAGTGAGCATGTCCTCCGTTATTACAAACTCTGTCTTTTCTCTCATTCAAATTGGATAGATTGTTCTTTGTTTGGGTGCGGTTACATACGTCCAAACATGTACATAAGTTTACCGACACGGTATAGATACACTTGGAAATTCACGTTACGTGTTTCATATTTTGCCTATAGATGCTCAAATTAAGAAAACATAAGATCGTTTTCGTATAATTTTTATTTACATTGTTTATTTCTAGTAATATAATATCACACAATATCTAAACATAAATATCGTATATGTATCAAGTACTACAAATAAATACACTGTACAATAATCACATTTATTTACGTTTTCCTTTTTATTTGTAGTTTGGGTTTTTATGAACCACACACGCGTGCTCGTATAAATGTGTAAGGGAACAATAATTAAATTATAGAAGGTCAATAATCTGAAATAATCCGTCGTAACCAATTCTGTTTTCATGAAGAATATTTTTAACAAGTATACATACATACATACACACAGAATAAAGGCTCCGACATACATTATCTATACTACTGGCTAGAGTGGACCTTTGTCGCCGGGCGCGGCATCCAGAGGGCGCTAAATGTTCCTGTGTTTTTGAGTGCTGAAAACTAGCTACGCCACTGTACATAATTATAAACAATATCTAAATTTCTTGCAATTTACTATATACAAATATGTATATAGTAACCGTCAAAACGTACGCATGCAGCGGAAAATGCATTGGATGCACACTGTTGTCAACTCTCCTTTGTGTAGGAAAATCAGATTTTTTTAGTTTTTTAAGGCTGCGTTAACAGTTCTGTGGCAGGCATTCGAAAAATTTATATTTTCTTGTATGATATATTTTCTAGAAATTCGATTTAAGCTAATCATATAACATGAAATAAACAAACGTATTACAAACCGCCGAGTGAACCAAATTCAAATTTCCCGCAATTATTTTTAGTAACTTCAACATTAAAACATGAAATTACCTACGATTTTGTATTAGATTAATAGTTATTTGAATACCTTTAAGTTGAAGTTACTGAATATAATTGCGGGAAATTTGAATTTGGTTCACTGGGCGGTGGACTAACTTTATTTCTAATTTTTTTCTATTTTTCATCTACAAGTTTCCACAAAATGTATTATACAGCAAAATATGAATCTGTGTACGCATCCTTAACTCCTTAATTTTATGAATGTAAAAAAAAAGTATTATCAATAGAAGTTTGCACTTGTATATAAGTTCGCATGAATCCCCGTACAATTAGTTAAGAAGTGAACACGTAAATATACCTATAATGTTATATAGAACAGTTATATTTCTTTTTGTTCCTTAAATAGATTAGAAAAGAGGCACTCGCTTTCGTATTTGGACTTTGGACACAAATAATATCACTATATCACAATAGTGTTTTTATGGTTATGTGAAATTTTTAACAATGATTTTAACAACACGTCATTTTAAGTATATGCTTGTTAAGTAGTGTTGAGAACAAAGCTTTCATAATCATTCACGGCAGATCGTCCGCTTCATGGGACGACTTCAAGCAGTCTCTTTCATTCATTGTATGCAGCGCTTGTGCATGGAGTAAATCTTTGACATTGCCTTCACGATAATAAACGTACATAGGTATTTATATGCAAACAATTTACTATTTAGGAAAAGAATTATTATCAATAAGTTATTTGTTCTAAAATTAAAATGCCGGCTGCCGTGAACGGTATTGCTCGTCCCTGCCTTACACGAAATGTATTCCCTCACGTGTGAAAGCAACCTTGGGCATTCGCTTCATTCATTCTCTGACCTCGCACTGCAATATTTTACTCATAGTTAATATACAGGTGAATGAAATTATATGTTCATCCCAACACTATTATCAAGTATTTCTATTTAGGAAAATCTTTCCTTTGATTCGATGAGTCGCCATCGGTAATTGTTGAGATCCTGGATATTATAAGTTATCAATAGTAGTGGAAAATTGTTTTATTTCTTAAGATTTAGGCCGTGTAGAATTAATTACATTTTAACCACATATAAGTACCAATTATAGATTTTCTTATTTTTATTCCTATGTATAACAACTAATATACCAAATTAGTTAGGTCAAATTTGAATTATCTGCAATTATTTCAAATATCCTCACGTCGCAGGATGAAGTTTTTTTTATATCCTAATAATGATTTCAATTATCTTATAAAGTTACTGAAATAATGGCGGGAAATTCAAATTGGTCATTGCATTACAAGAAATTAATCGAGGTTGAATTGTAAAACTACATATTACTTCTTTTTACCTATTTTTTCTTTCGCTTATTTGATTACAATGAATAGAGATCAACATTATATATGCAATGTTTGTATGTAGTATGTATGTATGTACACGTATGTAGTACCTGCTTAGGTACTATTAGACTATATTTCATATGTATTTGTAAAGAATATGTGGAAAGTACAAAACATTTTCTTTTGTCTGGTATTGATATGTTTTGTTAATTTATTCGATCACGTAGACGCAACTGTGAGTTGAAATGGATAAACCAAACAGATATCGGTGATCAGTGCTATCAGGTACGCATACTTTGAGAACATACATTAATTTATGCCTTTGTACACACAGAAGGTAATTCAACAGCGCATATGACACTATATGTAGGTATTTTCTGTTTTTCTGTTTACGGATTGGCTCGCCAACCCGTAAAAAAAAGGGTTACGTCATTCGTAGTAAGTAACTCGTAGCTTAACGAACAAAACTGAAGTGAGGTGAGCCAGCCGGTAAATAGAAAGCACCTCATATTATATCTTACAAAGCAGCGGGTCACATCTCATCTAATTCTTGGAACTACCTACAGTTGGACAATGATCGTCATTCAAATTACTAAGCTAATACCCTAAGGCAGAGCATCTCATATCCTGCGCTTTCTGAAAGGAATAGGATTGGGAGGCCAGATAAGGTGGAGCGCTCACTGGACTGTAATTGTGATATGACAATGATTTGGCAGCTATATGACCCAAAAGCCTAAAAAGTAACATGATTTGAATAAAGCACCTACTGCAATGATCAGATGGAAAATATGTGCGTACCGCTCTTAGTTGGTTAAATTTAATTAACCAGAATTCAAATAAAGAAAAAGCGTTACTGGGTGCATTCCTATTGGAGAAAGAATGTCTGTGAGTATGGGGCTTACGTGGTTTTTAAGGAATTGTCCCAAGATCCAGAAAAATTTCAATCCTGTTAGAGAATGAGCAAAACTGCTTTTGACTTATTGGTTTGCATGATAACACCACAAATTGAAAAACCAAAAAATTGATACCAATTTTAGAAGAACAGTCATTTGCCCTGAAGAATAACTGCTAATAACACTGAATTAATGAACGAACCCAAAAATGACACTAACAAAAATAAAGCATGTGCTAGTTTTGTAAACATGATAAAACTATTAACTGATGTAGTTATGATAACAGATGTGATGGTTTTGATTGGTTTTAAGCAAGAAACGCATCATTTCCAAGTTACGTGCAATATGACCTATTGTATTATACATCATCAGCGGCGGCTGGTGCTTAGGTTTTACAAGGGCCATTACAATGACCTAATTTTTTCGTATATGTTCATATATGTACGTATTTCGGAGAATAGCACACGAACTTCAATCATTGTATTGGCCTTGCTTGTGACGTATGCACCAGCTGCCACTGTACGTCATATCAGTGTGGTTAGCACTTAGCACTCCGCCTAACACAGCAAGAATTAGGGGACACAATAGATATTTTAGATCGTAGTATCGCCCTCCCTTCTTGTTCTGAGTTTATTCTAGCCAATAACAGTCAATAAGCGCACTGAAGGCCACGCTTACTGAAATCAAAGGTTCCGATACTCTTTGCTCGTTCTTGTTGAGACGTTCCTTGGTCAAAGAGGGAAGTACAATCTCGACTCAAAATGCATCTCCTGTTATCTACAGCGTTAAACGTACACTTTGTACATCTTGTGTGGAATTTGAATGGTAATAAAGGCGCTAATATTGTTATTATTAAATAATAAAACGAAGAAATAACCCAAATAGCAATAAATTAGAATTTACTGCAGTAGTAATGTTTAATAATTATCCTCGCTCACAATTAATAAGTTTGTTCGCGTCGCATGAACTATTTGCACTTTTATGCACTTTTTAGAACTTTTGTGTGCAAAAGTGCATAATGGTGCAAATAGTTCATGCGACGCGAACAAACTAAATGACGGTCAAAGTCAGAACAATGCGTGCTGGCGCCCTCTCTGTCAATTGACTATGCTGTCAAATCTTATCTTTTTTAAGTTGTCACTAATGTCATGTGAATGTTAGGTGGAATTTGAATGGTTTAAAGACGTTAATATTATTATTATTGAATCATAAAACGGCGAGGAATAAGCCAAATAGCAATAAATTAGAATTACTGCAGTAGTAATGTTTAATAATTATCCTCACTCACACCAAATATTATACCAGTATACATACATACTATGGTCAAAGAAATGTTCCACTGGCGTACTATAGGCCACCACAATAGTTCTTATGAAATTATACTGACTACTACAAATGCACAACAATAGAAAATGCTGGTGGTGTCATCTATAGTGCGCCAGTAGAATATTTCCTTGACCATATGTATACAGGTATAATATTTGCTCACACTTAATGACTATCAAAATCAGCGTCAGAACAATGCGTGATGGCGTGGCGTTCTCTCTGCAATTGACAGTGCTGTCAAATCTTATCTTTTCTAATTTGTCACTAATGTCATGTGAATGTCAGGTTCATGTCAGTGACAGTCCGTATTTTGTAAGACTTGTCCGTAGATTATAAACTGTCTGTAGTTTGTACGTATTTCTGCAAGGCGTCCGTTTTTTTTTTTTTTCTAGTTTCCAATTTGTCGTACTCAAGTCGTACTTTGTCATTTATAGTTATTTAGCATTCAAACTTTCATATGATGTGCGTTTAACATTGCATTTCCAGTAGCATCACGTCTGAAGAGATATATATCTATATTTTATAATAATATTTAATAATTAAACAATATGTCTCAAGTGAATATTGAAGAACATTTCACGGAAATGTTAATTGATATGGTATGGTGCACTGTTCGTATTTTTCCTTTTGAAAATATGGCAACCCTACTTATGGCTGCATGTGTGATACAACTTGATACTTAGTTTTATACATATGCGCTGTTGATTTCAATAATCTTGTTTAAACAAGGCCGATCGTTGGAGACGGTCAGAGTAGACGTACTCTAAATTTTTGGACAATCATTTTAAATTGCATACACACATTAGCCGAACACTGCGCGTGAAAACGCCTCCTTTGTCTTCATATGTCTAACATATCTACGGCCCCAACCTAAGTGCTCGGTTAATCTGCATACATGCCTAACGGTTTCCAACGATCGCAAATCATTCTTCGCACGAAAGTAAAATATTGTTTCCACGATAGAAAGAAAAAGTCTTCGAAATAAAACTGAATACGTGAATCAGTCAAAACAACAGTAAGTATTCAATTGACTCTTGCATTCGCTTCATCTTCGTTCATCCTAATGACTGTGGTGACCATGGCTCCCTTGACGCGGTGAATAATGTTGCTGGGGTGCGTGACGTACGTCCGAATCGGAGAGAGCGCTCTCTGGGGGTTCTTGGCGTTCGATCGAGGTGCACGTAGGCGAGAACTGGTGACACTGGTGACCGCCACGGTGGTGATGGTGATGGTGGTGGTGACATTCCGGTATGGCGCCGGTGAGACGCGAATCCGAACTGATCGCCCTCTCCAATTTTCCCCTGTTTTCGGGATAGCAGTCGCGGCGTCTGGCGCGAGATCGGTGCGTGCAGTCCGAGGCATTCGAACTGCGCCTCCGCGTCGAAGACCCGTGACAACAGTGGCCGATTGCGGACGATTGGAGGCTCAACTGATACGCTGATCCGCCTATTATTGTCATCAATTATAAGTATTGAAGTGGTGTAAGAACGAGTAAAAGTCGTTATCCAAACAAGTACCTACTTTTATACAGGGTATTTCTGAACCAATCGTATACGCAATATGAAAAATGTGAAGATGCAATTTTATTAGACCTAAATTCAAAATACTTTGCCCTTTCCTGGCCGACGGGAGAAAAAAATAGCAAAGATAAATAATAAGATAAAAAAAAACTAACAACATAAATAATAAAATATATGAATTATAGGTTCATTTGACATTTTCGTACTGCTATGGTTAGACTACCCGCGTTACCGCTGAGTGTATTTTAAGTTGCATAGTTTTGTTGTTATGTTCGTTTGATTTCAATGTATGTACCGAGAATTTTCACAATAATTTTATGTTTATTTTGTATAAATTTAGTTAAAGAGTTAATTGTATGATTTAATTAATTAAGTGTTAAGTTAAGAGTTAAATTAATTCCATTCATTAATTTGTCTATTGTTTGCTATGTTATTTAATGCTTTTTCTATTGAATTTTGGCGCATTGTTTATGCGACTGCGTTGTACGATTTTGAAAGAGGGATTTTCGTAAGAACAACAATTGTAGAGTTTTGTTAAGGACTTCCTTGTTCGACTATTGATGTGAGTAGACGTATTTTTCAATCTTTGTTGCCATTTTGTTATCCATTTTGATTTAGTAAAGTTAACATTTCTTTAAATATATAGCCAATCAAAGAATTCATTTTGTAATAATTGTTAATATAGTGAAGTGTGCACATTATAGATATAGGATCATTTATTATTTTTGTTCGGGAAGATATTTTTTAGTTTTTATTCTCTCATTATAGTTTAAAGACTTAATTTTCGGTTTTCAATTTTACTGGTTCATTTTTATTTCTCAACCACCTCGTTTGGGTGAGTAGAAACATTGTTCTTGCATTTAGCTTATTTTTTGTAATTTTCTAGTAATTGTCCACGCTTAGTTCATTTTTATTTGAAACCACGTGGATTGAAATTGTAAGATTTTGGATAATCTTCCTGAACAAACAAATCTTTTGCTTTGTATAGGAAATAGCATTGTCCTAGTTTAATTTAGAATCAAGTGCAGTTTTTATTTTAGGCCAGAACCTTCAATTCACGGTTTTTTTCTGCACAAGTTGTAATTTAACCCTTTTTTTTCATTGGGTGAATGCATTGCAATAAACACCTTTATATCTGACACTATAAGCAATGCCAGGCAATGCGCAAGCGTCTGTCGTCCATCGCCCATCTGATTGGTGCAGACACACTGCTAACGGTAAGGACAATGGATGAGTTAACGGGGTCTGAATTTCTAAGCCTAACTTCACTTCAAACAACAGCTTCCCAATATAGCAGTTTGTTATTATTTACATTGGTACCTACATTAATTATTTTCTCATCCGTTAATCTACATAATTTAGCTTTTTTAATACTTTATTTACCTATTTTATCATAGTTTATTACCCCCTGCAGTTTTAAAAATAATTAATGAATCTTAAGGTGCATTGTGTAAAAGGTAAGGTTAGTGGCCATAACATTTACATACTCTGTTATGTACGGTGAGATTCAAAAGATGTCAAATCCTTATAGATGTGCAGGATGTAGGTATATGCCGTGTGTTTGTAATGATGGTTTGAACTAAAGTTAGTGTTACTGTGTATTGTTAGTGATATTTAGATGTAAATATTAAATGGTTTTGAAAAAAAAATTATAAGACAAATAAACGAAGGAAAATTTAATACGACGCAATAGTTTGTTTGCGCGTCGCATGAACTATTTGCACCTTTATGCACTTTTGCACACCAAAAGTTTTAAAAAAGTGCATATAGTGCAAATAGTTCATGCGACGCGAACAAACTTAATGTCATTAAATGTCAAGAAAATTGATTTATTGTATGAAATTTGTATGTACCTAACTTCACTCATTAAATCGGTAATGAATATAGATAATTTTTTCAGTTTTTTTATCACGACAATCATTTTGAATCTCACAGTATTATATTGTTAGGTTTAAGTGAAATAACCGTGAAAGACGACGCCAATAAGCATCATGCTGTTGTGCCATTCGCTCTTGCAAGATAAATTCTGATGTTAACGATGGTCGCAGTTTCTTTGAATTTCCGAATGAATTAAGAAAGTACATGGATAAGAGGAACTATCTTCGTTGTGTAGAGGTTCCTAGGTCACATTAAATCAATTTTGCAGTTATTGGATACTCATTTTAAACTGTATCGCTATTTATCACAATAAGTAGCCTAATTCATTTTATGTCCGCTTTTTAAAATAATGTGATTTTGGTCTGAACTGTATTATATTAGTGTAAATTTTAATCCTCACATTTCACATTTATTCACATTATAGACAACTCAATATTATTTAGTCTACGTCTGAAACTCTATCCAGTTGTGCACCCGCGGACATCATTTTTGACAAACCACTGCAGGGTCGGATGTTAGAAATGAATTAGTCGAATAAAAAGGAACACTCTTTGTATTACACAGAACGATGTAGTCATAAGGCATTCTAAATTTATTAAATTCCGAATTAAGGACTGACGATTCTTTGTCAATTTTTTTATTTGGACTCGTTTGTCAAGTGAATGGCTAAACATCTCTCATTCTCTATGTAGTTTTGACGGACCTGGATAGACCCGGATCATAAAGGCAGAAATAGTCTAGTAATACTTGAACTTTCAAATGGTGATTTGGTTATTATAAACTTATCTAGGTAAATCTTCTACTAGAAACTTAAGATAGATATAGATGAAATTGCAGAGCAGAATGTTGAAACCTTAAGGAAGGTGCAACGACTAAGTGGCAATAGATTAGAATATATAGCAAATTTAGCACAATTTAGGGATGAATATAGAAGTTATTTTAAATCCCTGACTAAAATGGTTGAATGACAGAAAAATTGAATTCAGGCTCATAATTTATAAACACATTTAATTCCAAAGCTTAAATATAATTCTAGAAATAAAATGCAATTTTTTATATGTACCTATTTTTTTTTATAGATTATGAAACTTTTATGTTCAACAAAATGTCATGCTAAATAATCAGCCAAAATTTTGTCTTTGTCGGGGTTAGTAAAGTTATGAAGATTCAATTAACAATTCAATATGTTGATGTGTTTTGCTAAATACAATTCACACATTGCGCGCGCACATTTCGTTTGTCAAATTAATGAGAAATAGAACAGGTTCTAAATAATTAGTACAAAACTTCGGACGAAATTTACAAACAATTTTTTGTGTATGATACTCTGAAATATTTAATGGCAAATTTATATCAAAATTTCATACTAAATTCAGTATAATGTAAAACCGGCTTTAAAGCCTAATTATAATATAAGTTGGTGTGTGTTAGAAGTTAGAAGAAGAAAGTCAACAATAAAACCCCTCCACCATCAAAGTCGTTGCATTTTTATTAATTTATTTGAGAAAGAACCGCAACATATTTATTTCTGGAAGAATAATTTATACTATAAAATATATAAACAAAGATTTAGTTTCACAAAAAGGAAAGAATGTGAACTCAATTATTATAAAACATATCAATATGTATCACTTAATCAAACATTATTTTACTAGAATTGTGTTTTTTATCACTATAAGCTGTTCAGAAATATTTGCAAAATAAAATCGATAAAATGAAAAATAAAAATGAAATTGCTTAAAAGATTTTAAAAATTATAAAAAAAAAACCGTTATAAAATGAAAAAAAATGTTACTCTTCAACTCCATTACTCAACATTTGTTACAATACCTATTCAACAGGGGAAAAAAACAGAAGAGAGCTATCTAATACGTGTTGTACATTCTTATTCGACGGAGAAAAAACGAAAGAACCTTGTTACAACGTTGCATTAACCTTTTACTGTCAAGCTTGTCTGCACAAGTAAAAGCTAAGCAGATGACAAGCTTGTCGTAAGCTTACATGTTATCTGGGAAGCTATCTGAAGCGTATATTTCCTCTTTCTAAAAGTGGAATGTTTTTGAGTATCTAAACGTACAGACATCTTCATTTTGACTTCTCGTTTCATAGTGTCCGAGTATAAAAGTATTCGTTTAAATTGAGACTTCTACTCGATTCTACCCATCACTTTCATGGACATCAGGATCTCTTTCTCTTTTTCATTGGTTAAGAATCTTACCCGTAAGATTAGCTCCCGCTAATTCCCTGGCGTTCAGCTGCAGTCTGGGAGAATATGAATGCGAACTCCTTCGGCTAGACTGTTGGTCTTCTTGAGAGGTTTGAGAGGTACCGGGCGCGACTCGTTCTTCATCGTCGGTCACTCTTCTCTGTCTCTTCAGTGGATTCCTGCGACGGTCGCGGACTTTCAAGGTAACCGGACATTCTAGATGCAAGTCCAGCGCCATGGACCCTTGACTTCCGCTTCCGTGTAATGATTCGTGACTCAGTCTGCAAAACGTATTTTCTTTTTTCAATTTGAAATGTAGATGTAAATAATATACTTTGTTTTTCAGAACAAAATGTCCGGGATTTCAAAATTTTTATTTTCTTTAGTTCAGTACAATTTATTATTATTATTTTTAAACTTGTGTTTTCAATTAGTTTAATAATTTACTTATTTGTATACAATTTTTTTCTTTTTCTTTTTTTTTCAATAAAAACAATTAAAATAATATAGTGGTTTCAATTCACCCAGCGACCTCTCTGATAAGTGAAAGAATACTGTGAAAAGTGACTTCCTATCTTCTAGGTGGCACGAGACGCTTCAAGGAGCACCAGATCGCCTGTCAAATTCCTATTCCGGACGCTTACTAACGAATAGGCAGTTTCTTACCTAAAGGGCGCACCCCAAAGCCCCTTCTCGGATTATTAAACTTTGAAATATAGTAATTATCGAAAGACACTAAAAACACTAAACGTACAAATAAAAGAATGTTTTAAACCAAAACCAGCTTAAATTTTTATTTAGTTACCAAATGCGCGGTTCATTGAGACTCTTAGATCACAAGGTACGTATGTTGGAATCAGTAAATACTATATAAAACAAATTATTTAATACAAAAATACGTATTCGAACTTTCCTGGCATTTTAAAAGACTAAAGGTTAGGGAAATGTCAGATTAAAATTTAATTAAATTAAAATAGAGCGCCATCTACCCGTAAATAGCAAAAACTAAATTTTATAAAGAACGATCATCTGTGAATATCGATATTTGTTAAGAATAACTATTTTATCATAGACCAACTCAGTGATTTTCTTTAAACAACCCTTATATATAAAAATTCATAAAATAACAAACTAAATGGCGGTTGATATAAATCCAACCCCAAATTAACGTATAGTGAAATAAATTATAAAAATCTAATTTCTGGTTAAATACTGAAATAAAACTAATTAATTATTTTCTGTTTTAGGTGAGGTATACTTAAAGGAATACTAACTTGGCTTCAAAGCAGGAATATTCTAAGCTAGACGGAGATGCAGCGCTGGGACTCTGCGTACAATGGAATTTTATTTATCGCTTCATTTCTACATCATTTGTACTCTTTGTGGCAATAGTCGATTTCTATATGCCGCCATATTGTCGCCTAAAGACGATACGTCCACACACCTCGCTTTGAAGGATAGATAGTTCGTTTAGAAAAGGATAGCATTTATTATAGTTGATGGCTTACTTCACAGCTTACTTGTTTCTGTTTAAAAGAGGTGTGAAATATTTGGAATCAGTTTGGAATGTATAAACGTATCGCTTTTTTCGCATAGAATACATCGTTTTATATTAAAGATGGGCATTTCTTCTAACGATTCTTCTTCATCCACACCCATAATTAATGTATTGGGAACATTTAAATTAATAAATAAAGATTTGCGAATAAAATATACAAATATTTTTCGCAGTCTTAACCTAAACAACTTCTTTTTTCTCACTTAATGCCACCTATAACACATACTTT
>RXPK01001293.1:0-66999 GCA_004143645.1 Protaetia brevitarsis | reverse complement strand
ATTCCTCGTTCAATCTAAAGTAAGTTTGTTAAAACAAACTATGTTGTTATTTTCCAACCATATTTGAAATATTTGCATTTTTAAAAAAAAATTTTGAAACTAGATGGAGGAGTGTATCTGAACTTCCTATAACTGCAAGGTATTTAACTTGGAAAATTGAAATTTGTAGATTGTGACCGTAAGGGTAGAATCAAAACCGAATGAATTTTTCGAAAAACATATACAGCGTGGTCTGAAAATTACAGTTAAAACTTCGAATTGAAAAAGTGTCAAAACTTTTTTTTTTTAATACAACTACCTCCTTTTCTCTTTCTCATCAAACTGCCTTATAAATATACAAAAAAAAAATCATATTCATTAACCATCTAAAATGGATACTTTTTAAGATAATTAGTAAAATATGTACATATTTATGGTGTAAGAAGGTAGCTTATATGGTTCTTTAAAATGTCACCTGCTGTTGGTCATTATTTAAGTACGTCATGACCATTCAGCAAACAATCCAGCATTGATGAAATGTCACTTAGTTTTCAATTATAAATAAATTATAAATAATGCCGGCACGGTTAAATTATACGAACAAAGATTATTTAAATTTGTTTATTATTTATGATGCCTTTGCTGCTCGGTATCCTCAAAAACAGAAGCCGTCATCAAACACAGTTAAACGAATAATGCAGAATTTTAAAAACTTCGGATCGATCAACACAAAAATTCAAAAACATAAACCTATTGTTAATAATGCAAAAACTAAAACATAATTAATAGTAAAAAGTATAAAGTGCTATTAAATTATAAAAGCAAAAAACTTAAATTTATTTTAACAATGTTCAAGTTCGGTAAAGAATGTAATAATATACAGGTGTCCATTAAAAATAACAAAGTTGAGTCCTTCCGGACACAACCGGATGTGCTAGATTATTAAAAATATTTTAGTTCAATGTCGCAGGTCGGCTTTAGCATACTGCGAAATTTTCAGAATTTTTCATATATCAATCGATGCAGTTCGTCGTGAGACACACTGTAAAAAATTACAGTAATTTTGCCATGGTAAATCAGAATATTACATGTAATAACGTTGTGAATTTACCACAATAAATCATGTAAATTTCTGTTTACATGTTTTTTTCTAGGATATTAAATGGAAAAAGAAATTTCGGTAAAAAGATTTATAGCTTTTTCATGTAAGTTTAAGATGTAACAAAAATTCAAAAGAAATACAGGAAAACATGTACAATTATTGTTATTTACTCTCAAAATTTTACTTAAAAGTGTAAAATTAACATTTTTTTTGGGGATTAGTTGCCAATTTAAAAAGTAATTACTACGTGAACTATTAATTTGCTGAAAAATATGAGGATCTTTATTTTTATTTGTTTTATTTGAATTTTCGGGTAAAATCTATAGATATCATGAAAAATACGAAATTCCATACGCCGCAATGTGATTGTTATTGGATTATTATCTGTGCGCGTAGGTAATTCTATTCGTTTGTACGAACTTATATATGGCTAATGATATCATGTACGTCAACGATCGTAGTTTTGCGAAGCGTTTCATTCTTGATCCCTGGTTGAGCAATTCGGTATGACCTATTAGGTGCTATAAAAGGATTAAGGTAACTGGCATTGCTCTCTTTATAAAAATACATATGAAAATACTTCAGTGTTCGGTAAATATAGAGTTCATATAAATAATTAAATACGAATTTACAGTACAACTTTGAAAAAACACATCAGCATGTGAAATTTATTGATAGGTAGAAAGTTTAACCTTATGAAGCAAATTTACCTGTAAAATTGTAGGCATTTTGTTACCAACGATTTTACATGTAATTTTACTGTAACTTTTTTACAGTGCACGCTGTATAATGATCTTTTTTTGATATTGGGGGGGATGAGCGGAAAATGAGATGTTTTTTTTGAATGATAAAGTTATTCTGTCCACAATCCCAGGGAAAGGACGTCTTAAATATGTTTTAATCATATTTTATTAATATTCGAAAGAATAAGAGGGGGAGAGGGATAACTTTTTTAAATATCCTTTTTTTTGAACTTCGTGAAAGAGGACGCATTATAAATGTTGTAAATTATGTATTTTTTAATATTGGAAGGGTTGAGAAGAGGAGGGAAATGATTTTAAATGATTATCTTTTCTTAAAAAAAAAAAAACGGAAGAGAGGACGGATTAAAAATGATTCAAATCATATTTTTTTTAACATTTGAAGTATTAGGTAGAATCGAGTAAAGGTTCAGGAATAAACGAGTGCTTTTATATGTTTCGGAAGGCTGCATTAAATCGACACCAGTTTTCATGTTTTGGAACCTAGTACTAATCGAATTAAAGTTTTGATTCACTAGTAAAAAATTTTTTAATTCAAAAAATTTATTAAAGTTTTTTTAATTTTTTTTTAATCAGAAAAAAGTTCTTTTTCTTATTTTTTAATATTTTTTAGTTTTTTAAATCTTCCAACTGTTCAGGCCAATGCATTTTCAGCAACACAAAATTATAATTTTATATGTGATAAATATTAAATATGGTAAAAATATATATACAAACGAATTAAAATAGGAATAAAAAAAACATGTTTCATTTAAAACAAAAAAACCTTAACATTGTCTAAATGAATTATTTCTTCGTTTTTTTTTAACAATGCAGGGAGAAAGGACGTATTAAAAATGTTTTATATCATATTTTTTTAACATTCGTAGAGCGATGATTTTGTAAATATTAATTCTTTTTTTAAACATAGGGGTAGGGAATGTATTAAAATGTTTTACATAAATACATGAAATTTTTGTTTTATGTAGGAGGAGATGAGAAGGGGGAATGAATGAATCTTTTTTTGATAGGGACATATTTAATACATATATTAATTATTAATAGGAATACCTAATAGATAAGTGACGTAAATATAATATTGAGTACCTAAATATATTTTTATTTTGTGAAACATAGTATTTTATAATCAGTATGACATCTACGAATAAGAATATTGTTTAAACATTTTTTGTACAATAGAAGTTATCGGGATTTATTGGGAAATCTCGACCCGTTCCGCTAAATAAAATCTCGAGTCGGGACGAGAATTCCCGATACTACCCGTCCAGATTTAACAGGTATAGTTACAATGAATATGAAAAAGATTGATTGTACGAATTGTTCGTCATTGATCAATGTATGCGATTTTCTGTTACAATTAATATTAAATTGTACTAATAAATATAGTCACTAAGAAGTTCTTTGTAAGAATAAATTGTTTTCTAGTTGCAACGAAATACTATTCAATAATTGCTGTTAATCATTATTATGAACTAATTTTTTTTGAGTGTACCTCCGTGGTCCACCTGTGGAATATTCTACAAGAGGAATGAACATTAGTCGTGGCGTAATAATGTCAAATAGAGTTCCTGAAAAACTAGTGGAGCCAACGCCCCTTCAAATTTTGGCATTAACTGATTAAATATGCGGTTCTGTGAAACATATTTTTGCTATCACCAGTGCCAGAGGATATTTTGTTATGAATATGTGCTTTCTCATTGATACAATATACCGAAATAAGCAAATAATAGGAGTAGTTAATAGTGTTTACTGTACCAGCAGCAAGTTGCAAATTACAGTTTGAACTGTTATTAGAACTGGTAGGCGGGCTGAAATCTAATCCTGTCGTATCTTCCGGTTGTGTGTTGTTCCGATTCAGTGTATAAGCCATCGTATACTGCATCCAAACACGCCCTAATAATAGCTATTAGGTAATATTTGTTTCGATACTTGCCGCTAACAAGATATGGATACGTGTGCATCGCGATTAAATTTGTTGACATATTACGAAATATCTTATAAACATACATATAAGTTGCATAAGAGAAATTTGTTTACATTTCTATGATGCATTATGCATTTAACAATTGCTTATAGTTTCATTAGCATACATATATACAGGGTGTATCAGATAAAGAGGTAAATATAATAATATGTAGCAGCTGTAATCATATACAATCAAAAAGTCTTAATGCACAAGGGGTCTATCTGTAAGCATTAACGAGAAAAAAAATATTTTGTAAATGCCGTGGGCTAGAGCCGCACCTGTGTCCAACCTAAATGCTCTCCCGAGTATACCCCCACATACCACTATCATTCAGCCATTACCGCTGTTAGTTTTGTGTGGATCGCCGCTTGGAGTGCAAGCCACTTCGAACATTTTATTTAAATTCTTCCCGTCTCGAAAAAAACGATCCTTTTCAGGACCATCATGATTTCATATAAAGAAAATCGAAGCTTGACGCATCGGCAAAAGCGCGGGAATGTATAGATTCATTTTCGCGCGACATCATAGTAAAAAGGCGTGTTTGCAAATTTTCTGTATCTACATTTATTTCTGTGTAATTCGATTCAATTCATTTTGCGTTATATGATTAAATAAATCCAAAAGAAATAACTCTTATTCATGTGGTACCGTTTATTAACAACTAACTCTCGGTTCGACAAAGCAAAAGAAAAATATTTACGTTTTTTGTAACTACTGAAGTCGCATATCCGGTGAAACTCGAACGTCTTATCAGGATATTAAAAATACACCTTGTAGACTTACGTAGAATGCTCTTAACAAAAAAGGAATGTTTATTTCATAAAAAGAAGAAATTTAAAATGCCTCAGTTTTTACAAGGACACACTGGCTTATTTATTCAGAATGGCGTTAAACGAACTTACGGCATACCATTAAGAATAATACTAAATGAGTGCGCTAAACATGACGTTTCCTTGCATCAGGCCCGGACTAGAATTTTTGGCTCTAAATTTTACTTTTCTTTATTTTTTAATGATGAAATCCGGTTTCGGTGGGTTTGTGCTTTATATGCCGTGTAGTTAACACCCAAGCAAAATTTACTTTTTAATTTGATACACCCTGTATATTGGAAGTAGTTAGCAAATATGTACTATCGAAGACAAAAGTCTTGACTCAAAACTAAAGGAAGACATGCTGAAGAAAATCCAATGATCTTATCTCTGTTTATGTTAGATTAGAGTCAAGACTTTTGCCTTTTTGATGGTACTTTTACACTTCGAAAACGAGATGTTAAATTAACACTTCTTTTTTCCGTTTAAGTGTATTATAGGGGGTACCAGGTTTACTACTAATAATAATAATTTGAAGGGAAGTATTCGACCGTACAACGCAGTGAAAAATAATCAGATATGCGATCTGTATAATTACGGCAAATCAGCAACTCATTTGTTAAAACTCTCTATATTTGGCAGATTGTTTATCCGCTTCATCAGGAGACACTATAAGGTGAAAATTCTAATCATACATAATCTAGTAATATTAATAAATTTCTTGAACTTACTAATTGTAAGTAGAGTTAATTAGGTATATCTATTGGCGCAAAACGGAGGATGTACATCATATTACTCGTAATTACGTTAATCAATCTAATTTGATTATATTTTATATAATTAGGTAAATCCATTGGTGCAAAACGGAGGATGTATACATCATATTACATTTAATTACGGTAATCAATCTAATTTGATTATATTTAGCTAAATCTAATAAATGAGAATAGGAAATATTTTCACTAATCTCAAAGATATCATTCCACTTCCATTCAAAATTAAAGTTTCTTGTCCGGATTGTAATGCAGGTTACTTTCAATTAAAATAAACACTTTTTTGAGAAAAGGTATTCTTTTCGGAGAACATGATAAAAATCAAAAGTTATAAAAATTTTTCATTCAATGCAATCTCTTTTCTTAGTGTAGTTTCGGTTTCTTTTTCCGTAAAATTTTTTTTTTAGACTTTTTCATATTTTTCGATTACTAATAGAGTTATCCAATAATTTTGCGCTTCGTACTATCTATGTGTTACTGATATTATATTTTACTGTGCAAACATGAAAAAATCCACTAAAGCATACGCAATGCCATGACATTAAATAAATAATATTTCGTATTGCAATAACATTCACGATAAGCTTATTTTGCATATTTCAAAATATGATAACAATTCTCACGTGTGCGTTTTAACAGTAGATTGATCATGAGCTACAAACGTTGCTTTTTTAGTACAAATTGGATAAAATCGATAAAGCTTCTTGTGCCTGTAGTAACATTTTCATTAAGTAATTTTAAGGAAATTTCCTTTGATGCAAATGAAACAGGGCGATATAAATTTCATCAGATCTTATTAAATGTTGGGAATTTCAGAAGCTTTATAACATTTAACGCTAAATTAAGTGCTATTTAATGTAAACGCGTTCAGTGTATATCAAAATCTTTCTTTTACGTCGAACGTCTGAATCTCGTAACTAGCTCATAATTTTTTTTTTCGGAAATATTTTGTAATTAAGTTCTAAATATTTTCGCTGGGGACGATGAAATTAATTTTGTCGGGCAGCGTACTTGTATACAGGTAGACAATTTAATATAAATGTGTAATAATGTCTAACTAATGAATATAACGATTACGTATGCAGCTGTAAAACTTACATGCATAAGTGTAAATAAGTAGTTTTAAACTTTATTGCTTGAATATTTTGCTCTCTGTAACACTTATGTTTAGAGTATAATGATATATTTGATTTTAAAATAATAAAAAAAAACGCATGAAAATACAATAAGTGCTGTTTGGTAGTAATACAATCTTTAATGAATTTTACCTACGTCAATACATGCTAATTAGCAAGGCAATGATTAAATCAATAATAAAGTTAGGTTCTTTCATAAAAACGTAGTTCCATTTACGATAATGTAAGAAAAGTACATTTCCAAACACCGCAACTTACTTACTTTCAAGATTATTATATTCATTAAAAGTCAATAAAAGCATTTTAAAATTCTGATATTGGAACTATTTTCGTATCATTAATTATATGTTGATAAATGACTATAAGTTTTGCATAGTACACACTCAGTAAACAACAATTATGAAAGGGTTCTAGACTAAAGGAACAAGTAATTCAAAAGTGAGGCGTGTACTCAGTTGCCTACTCTACAGGCGAATTATGAATTTGTTAAGGATAGTTATTTAAAATGAATAATATTAGCATTAGGTGCTAAATATTGCTTTATTATAATGTAAACTTTATTTTATATGTTAATTCAAACTGACCTGGTATCTTTTTATGTTCGTTATATTTTTGCTCGGAGAGACTTTTCAATCTCCGGGGTGTGTTTATTTCAACGTTTGGCGTATTCCCCTCAATCTATAGAAAATAACGGTATATTTAATGTCGTTAGCTTTATCTTTCAAAATTCAGGTTGGTCGACCTGTGCGATAACAATCGAAGGCTGTTGACCGTTGAATTTGATTTGAATTCTCATTCTGTTGGTGGCTACCAGACACGACGGTTGTCTTAATTTTCCTATAACGTTTTTTTGCCACAACTGTAAAAAAAATTATCAAAGTTCCAAGAAGTTTTACCTAAAAAAAAAGTATCGATACAAATCCTGTTTATTAAATCCATATCGAATACCTGAATTTGCCAAGAAAATATCCTATAAATATCCTACGAAGACTTCCCGACCAGATAGCCTTTTCCATGCCATTGACCGAGACCGGGGGTCCACCTAACTGAACCACCATATCCAGCATCAGAGTCTGCCAGCGTCGTGTCCTTTCCAAGTTAGTATTTTCAAGTTAGAATCACCTCACCTAAAACAGAACGGAATTAATTCAGTTCCCTTTCAATTTTAATCAGAAACTTATATTTTTGTGTAAATTTTTCACCATACGATAATTTGGGGGTTAGTTTATAAGACCGCCATTTTAGTTTAGTATTTTTAGTAATTTTTATAATATAACGAGTTGATATAGATAAAATATCATCTAATTAAAATAATTATATATAGATAATCGTTTGCTATAAAAATTTAGTATTTGGTTTACAGATAGATGGCGCCGTTATTTATTTGATATTTAATTTATTATATGACGTTTCCATAACCTCATTAGTTTTAAAATGCCAGGAGAGTTTGAAGACGTGTTTTTGTATTAAAGATTGTCTTATATAGTATGTTCTGATTCCATTTTACGTACCTTTGTGATCATTAGATCTCAATGATAAGGAAACAGCATTGGGTAAATAAATAAATATTAAGCTTGTTTTGTTTTGAAACGTTTTTATTGTACAGTAATGTTTACATCATTTTCGATATTTACTTATATCAAAATTTAATAAACCGAGAAAGGGCTTTGAGGGTGCGCCTGTTAGGTGAGAAAACTGCCTATTCGTTAATAAGCGTCCGGAGTACGATTCTGACAGACCTACCAGCCACCTAGCAGGTAGGAAGTCACTTTCCACAGATTTCTTGCACTTACTTAGAGAGGTCGCTGGGTGTATTGAAACCACTAATTTAATTAATTGGATTTTACTCTACTATAAAAAAAAAGAAAAAAAAATATAAATCGTAAACGGACAAGCCAAATAAATTAAAGTAAATTGAACATAAACAACGAAACATACTTGTTTCGAAATGAAACAAGAATTAGGTTTCAATAATGTATATTTAATTAAGGCTTTGTTACGTTTCGGGACCTTTGCAAATTCGCCCCTTCTTCAGACCTAAATGAAGGAAAATTACAATTTTACAAAACTTATTAACTAAGAATAATGAAAGGGAACTTACAGTCGCCCAAAAATTACGGTACTTAGAAACAAAATGGTGGCCTCATAATCGAACTGACGAACTTAAAATTTTAATCTTGAATAGCTAACATTGGTCTTCTAATTAAAAAATTCGGACAACACCAATTAACACACATTAAAATTGAAGTAGAGATAAAATTTGATGTAAAAGGGGACAAAACTACAGATTAAAAGCTGAAGAGGCTAAAACAGCCCGAGGATGGAGAGAGACTGCGGGAAAATCTTTTTTGTTTAATAGTTTAAAATTTTGACAGAAAATGTTTAAATGTAGAAGTATATGAGTCCGCCTAAAATGTAATTTATAAGTCATTCTAATGGGACATTCTAGAAGCATTATTTCTGTTACGTGAAGTTGCCGAATTTGATCGTTCACTGCTTTAACTTTGTTTTAGTTACGCATTAGTTTTCTCAATAGTTTCTTTCGCATATTCAAATTTTATAGGTCGGCAATATCGTGTAGATGCTGGTCGGGGATTTTTCCGTAATGCATGTGTTGCGTCTGCTGTTAATCTCATTTCTAGTGAGACAGTAGATATCATGAATAAATTCGCATCTGTTATGCCAATATCGCTGCTAAAACTCTGTTTGTATTCACTCTACCCTGAAGCGCCATCACAACCCCATTTGCTAACAAGTGTAAAATTATTTTCAGCAATTTTATCGGTATCATCTAATTTGCTAAGTAAATGTCGTTCAGTAGTGTGGTTTAAAAGATCTTGTAAAGATACATTTGCACCACTTTCTGTGATTTCTATGTCAGAAGCACTGGAAATATAGCCAAAGAATGAGCTAAAACATGCATTGCAAAATAATTAAAAACATTTACCAAATTAGAAAAAACGATTTTTTTTTTAGTACGAAAGAAAGGCAATATATCTCCACTAAATCTACATTTCCGTTTAAGGATGACAGTATATCTAAAAAAAAATACCTTATAGACATTCTTAGAATAAATATGGCTTTTATTTCCAATACATAAATACCTTCGTGGGCAGATAAGTGAAATAAAAAAAAAACATGCTTCTAAAAACTAAAACTTAAAAAATTAAAAATCAATAGACCAAGATACCTATATACAAGTACACACATTCAAATTAACATAAACATACTTAAATATAAATGTACCTATAGATATATCGAGATACATTGTCGGCTGCATAATACAATGGCGAATGCTAACTTTATTAGACATGCTCGCAATTAAATGTGATTTTCTCGGAGAGGAGCAAAAAGGAGCAGCTGATTCTTTTTGGACATCATACTAGAGGCATTAGAGGTCATGTACATGTAAAAATCAGCTTGTCGATAATTGCCGATGACCACTAAAAGTCTACCTGAACTTTTTTTTTCATGTATAAATGTAGTATTTAGAAAACTGTTGATAAAATCAAGCATTTTACAAATTAAATCAATTTTTTTAGCAGTCACATAAACTATAAGGATCATAGAACATACTCCAGAAGTTATATTCAATTTAGATAACAACTTATTAAAATACAGCATTGTTAATTTTAACAAAAATATATGGTTATTTCAGGATTTTTACTTATGCCAACTTTGAGCGGGGATATTGCATAGTTTATGACGAATTAATATTGCAAAATAGCATTTTTCATGAAGTTTGAACATTTAACTAACTATTTACGGCAAATATATCATTAGGTTTCATACTTGTCAAAAGTGATATTTTGCCGGCCCTGGACCACTGTGGGCCGTGCTGCGAGTAGCCAGAGCTTACCGCACTGTGTCGGAGCCTCGCCAGGGAAGAAAGAAAGCGTGTTTACACGAAGAAGCGTGAAACTGGGGAAGATTATACCTCCAGTGAAAAGGGTATCACTATGGTTGCATGGCAACAATTGTGGGAAAGTGACGCTGGACACGCAGGCTGATCCTGAATCTTCATCTTTTGAATTATGCGAGTCCATGGGGAGGTAGACTTCTATCTCACCCAATCTGTAACCGGTTATCCAAAAAATTATGGAAAGCGAGGACTGCTGGACGAACATCACCCGGTATGTGCACCACATCCTTCGCACGAAGAAGGGAGATCTAGAACGCAGCATGGGAGTAGAACACTGAACCTTATCGTTGTGTGTGGCCTCTATTCAGCCAAAAAATAAACAGACCCAGCCCAAAGTAATGTGTAAAACGGTTCTGGGTTGGTGTCTAGGAGACGGGAGGTGTTTTTAGCTGGTAGTCTTGTTTTGAAGGAATCCAGCACTTTGTGCGTAAATGCATTTTCACCTTCCATAAAAAAAAATATTATTATTAATATTGTATTAGGTCTTAACCCCCATGCCTTTTTCAAGAAGTCTTCTAACTAACATGAGTGTGTCTTCGTCCTATTTTTAATCCTCTCAAGCTGTCGATTTGAAGTAAGCTTGGAGTCTAGGATGACAACAAAATATTTCACACGGATATAATACTTATGCCTCCTGAAACTGGGCCTGAGAGTGGGCAGGAATACAGATTTTACGTGCCTAATTTCGTTTTCACTAAAATTCTCTTCTTGTTTAGAAAATTACTTTGCAAAACTGTAATACAAGGACAGATTACCTTACAAATTAAAATTGAATCTCCAATCTATGGTATATGTTGGTACAATCTTGTTCGCCACTAATTAAATTGAAATTGTTATATAGAGATAGATGAACCTGTTACACCGCTTAAGTTTATAGCAGCGTTTTTAAGCCACATAAAATTCAAACGTAGAACTAATGAAATGTAAAGCAATTTTGACGCGTAACAATTTAACAACAAATTTAACGGCAGCTATAAAATAAAGCGAGATATGTTTACGTTTATGGCCTTAGCAAAGTTACGATATGAAAGAGTCATTTTCCCTACCACCGCGATGCATAGGTTTGACGAGACCTTATATTCCGAAGCATCTTCGTGAATATAACATGCATAACAGCTTTAGCTAATTTAGATAATGCCCGAGTAAATCGCATGGGGTATCTATTTAACTATGCATTGCGCGAAGTAACCGCTAAAAGTTGTTTAGTGGGAAGATATTTGTTAAGTAACTTAAGCTGAATGGTTCTTTTGACCTAATAATTTTGTTTTATGATATACTGCTGAACAAATATTGGAATCAGGAGTATGGAATATAATTTAGAGTCATTTAAAACAGGTTTCAAAGCCAAATGAAGAAGTAATTGAAAGTAGAAACGCGTATTCGGTTGCCTACTTTACAGGCAAATTTTGAATTTGTTAAAAATAACTATAAAAATGGACCATCTTAGCAATACGTGCTAAGTATAGCTTTAATTATAATGTAAACTTTATTTTCTATGTTAATTTTTATAATATTTTGCTTGGGGAGATTTTTCATTCTTCGGGATGTTTATTTGGTAACTTTTGCTGTATTCCCCTCAAACTAGAGTAAATAACGGTATCTTAGTGTCAGTTACTGGTATCTATTCAAATTTAATGTTGACTTGCCTGATAGCGATAACAATAGAAGGCTGATTACTGGTAATTTAGTTTGAATCCTCATTCTGCCTGTGGCCAAGAAAGACGACGGTTGATATTGAATTCCTATAACGATTTTTATGCCAACACTATCAAAAATATCAAAGTTCCACGAAGTATTTACCTAAAAAAGTATCGATATTACTCTTGAATAATTTAAATCCTTACTTTTACCTGTAAAATTGTCAAGAATTTCCTATAAAATTTCCTGCGAAGAATCCCAGCTAGAATACCATTCCATGCTATTGGCCGATACGGGGATCCGTCGAACCGAAAGTCCAACCTGTACCCAGAGAATTGTCTGTCCGTCCACTTAAAGTGTGCCAGCTCGCAGTCAAGTTAGTATTCCATCAAGTATATCCCACCTAAAAAGGAAAATAATTAATTAGCTACAATTCAATATTAACCAGTAAATAAGTTTTTATAATTTATATTCACTATACTTTAATTTGGGGTTAGATTTATATGAACCGCCATTATTTTTAGTTATTTTAGGAATTTTTAATATTTACGGTTTGCCTTTAAAATCACTGAGATGGTCTGTGATAAAAAAAGTTATTCTTAACAAATATCGATAACCCAGATTATAGTTTTCTAATAAATTTAGCTTCTGCTATTTACGGGTAGATGGCGCTGAATTTTAAATTTATTCTTTTTATTTTGAGGTTTCTTTAACCTTAATCATTTAAAGTGTCAGGAAAGGTTGAACACGTATTTTTGTATTAAATAAATTGTTTTATATGGTATTTTATTTACGATTACAATATCCAAATTCCAAAGAAATAAAGAGATAAGTTTGCTTCGTGTTAAAACATTCTTTTATTTGTAGCTTTGGTGTTTACGGCATTTGTAGTAAGCGTCTGGAGTACGATTTTGACAGGCGATCTGGTGCTCCTAGAAGCGTCCCGTGCCACCTAGCAGGTAGGAAGTCACTTTTCACAGTATTCTTTCACGCATCAGAGAGGTCGCTGGGTGAATAAAAACTACTATGTTAGTGTATTTTATTTTTATTAAGAAAAAAGAAGAAAAGACTGTATACGGACAAACAATGTATAAATTGAAAACCTGGATTTAATAATAATATGTAATTGTACTGAACTACACATATTATACAACAAAATTAAAATTTTGAAATCCCGGGAATTTTGTTCTAAAAAACAGAGCATACAAATATATATATACATGTTTAAATTGAATGTATATGTACAATTGCTTGTTCTACTAGAAAAGATATGTTATTTACTAAAGAAAGCAAATAAGACATAGGGAAATTAATTTACTTTCAGTTGTTGATACTATTTGGTGGTTTTTAGCTCCATTAATATATACCTGAGGAAAATACCTTTGTTATGTTTCTGTATTGTTCAAATACAAAAGCTTGTTCACGAATGCGCCCTGGTTGAAGAATCCATTCAAAACTGTCAGGTTACATTGTGTGGGCAGCTGATTTGCGATTGTTATACAGAAAATAACGAGATGGTTAGTGAACTTAAGAGTATTTTTTGTAATTTCGTTAAAGTTAATTCTTGCTTATCACTGAGAATAACTGCGGTAAATCTATATATTCTTTAATAATTATGACTATGTAAAATAATATACATAGACCCTATAATTGACAGTGCTGTAATTGTGAAATGATAACGAAACTAGGTTTCACTCAATATTCAGTAAAATCACAGTCGCTGTTATATAAATATTTTGCTACAAAATACGACATGTTAAACAGTAAGTCAGATTGCATGTACGATAGTTTATAAAGGGAAATGTAATTTTCAAAGTTAAATTTATAATATTCATCTATTCTGTGGTGTTGCAACAACGTTCGTTTTTATTACTGATACCCTAAAAAATGTATGGAAAAAATTACAACACATTCAAATTTATATCAAAGTATTCGTTAAAATTGTAAATGCTTTGCTTTGTTAACAACTCTTTTATTTTCTTTTTAATGTATTATTTGGCAGCGCTTTGATATGTGGCAGCAATGGATTGTAGAACTTCATTTTATAATAATTTTGCTGAAAATATTGCTTTGTGCGATCACATAATTAAGTTTTGTGCCGAACATTATAGTGATGAACACTATATGCATTATTTATTTTTATTACACTGAACACGTTATAAACAAGCTGGTAGGTATATTTGGTCGGATGAATAGTTAGCATATTAATAGACGTGAAATAGAATTCTAATCGCTTTCCTTTGTTTTGAAATCACTGCTTGGGTTTTCATAATAATTAACGAATTTTGTAAAAAAAAAACGCCGATGAATACATACACTAGAAGTTAGTGCGCTAATTGGTGACATATAGAGAGAGGTGACGTTAGCTAAGGATTGGAAGAGAATTACTATAAGTCCTATACACAAAAACGGTGATAAAAGTTCTGCCAAAACTATAGAAATACATATATCTCTTCTAAATAAGAAGTTAATGGAGATGGCCAGTATGGGTTAATTGGCATATATGGCACATATGGCAAATGAATTGTATGTAATAAATAGAACAAAAATAATAGATTAACTCTATTGTATGAAAATTCGGAATACGTCGTTAAAGTTTATCAGCTACACAGTAGACAATATAGAACCAACATTGATACATTTTTACGATTATACATTTTATCCAGGATTGTTCACTTTAATAATGGAAAGAATAATAGTAAAAGCTGGAATAAAGAGGTTTAATTGAAAAGAATTATAGCATATGTCCATGATATAACAATAATCAGCAGGACTACTAAATGAGATAATGGGTATTGGTGAGCAAGCAAAAATTGACGAGACGTTTTCTACACAGGTGTCATTAAATAATGAATTTCGTTTCATTCAGGTTTATTGTTTCAATATATTAAAAGTGACATGTTTTGGACAAAACTAGTCATCTTCAGGCTCTCTGTAAGTTAAGAATCACTGAAATAATTAATATTATGTTTTTTCTTTATGATATAATGTAATTACAAGAAAATGATTTTTTATTTAATTTATATAGACTGTGCTAGAAAAAGATAAAAAATGAAGCACTTGCGAAACGTCAATATAAAAACAAAATGCTACAGCACAGACGTGCAAATTATAATTGATAGTTTATTGGCATTAGAGGCGTTAGAGAATTTAAAAAATCCAACCGGTTTGTTATTAGATAATTGGGATATTTCACGCGAGGGGGCGTAAAACTTGTCTGGGCTAGGGCTCACGTGGGTACTGTCGGTAATGAAAGGTGGGACCAATTAGCGAAAAAGGTGGTGTTTAGGGAGGAAAGTGTGATAATTAGATATAGGTTAATTTCGACTAGCGTAGTTAGAAAAGTGTTTAGGGATAAACTTGATGACGATTGGTAGAATAGGTAAGATATCGCTTTAAATTTTAAAAAGGAGGTAGACTAGGAAATTTATCGGTAAGATTACATATTTTGGGAAATCAGAGTTAGTTTGTCGTATCAGGCGGTAAAGTTAATAACGCGTCACGGTAATTTTAAATTATTTTTATATAGCATTGGTAGGGTCAATAATTCGCATTGTGAATATGATGGGGTAGATACAGTGAGACATGTTTTATTTGGATGTTCACTACTGCTGAGTGGCGATCGCGTATGGAAGCTGGACATTAGTTAAGGGATTAAATTAACCGTAACGTGAAATAAATATTAGAGGTAACGAATCGATCGAATGGTGGGAATTGTATAGTAATGTTGCTAAACAATTAGATAGGTTACGGCATGATATTTAGATAGTAGGGTAGTGTAGATGAATATTTCATACTCTTTAGTGGTCTGAATTGGTTTTAAATTATTAGCATAGTAGGTGTGTACAATACATAAACCCTCTAATTTAATTACCATTGATTAGAGTAATTAGGATTAACTTATTGTTAAATATTAGAATAGATACTGCTGTTGTTTTATTTGTTTTTAGTTCATTACGATGCTTCATCATTCCGCTAATGGAGGAGGCAGCTTCATGATCTGCAATGAGCCAAGGAGATGCGACACCGCCATCGGTATTGCTAGAACGTGAAGGCTGCGTTTTCTAAATTCAGAAGGATAATAATAATAATTTGCTGGTTATCAGTAGCAAGGTTTGGACCTGTTTTCCAGGTTCCTCTCCCAGAGCAAAGTTTTTCCATGAGTTTGCCTTGCTCTTTGGCGAATGGGAGATAACTGGTCGTTCTATGGGCGCAAACATAATAACAGCTAATAGCTGACCGATTTATTCTATTTTTGTTATTATTATTAATACTCATACGGAAATTATTTAATTAGAGTACGAACATTTCACTTGTTATGGAATCCGTATATGTAGCTTCGTGTAGTACCTTTAGGTGGAGCATGGGATTTAGGATGAATTGTAATTATTTATACAGCTTTTAATAAATAAAGTGTGTGACTGCGAAGCATTGGAACGCAAAAGGCAAGATTTGCTTGGGAAACCGAAAAGGGGAGCCATAGAGGCGTTAAGAGGGACATCTGCTCCTGGATGTAGCATCCAGGAGGCACCAGAATGAAATGCAGACACGTAGAAAAATAGACATACCGTACCTCCTCGGTGATGGATTTGTACAAGTTAGTAGACGGGACCACCATTTTGGAGTGGGTTGTCTAATACCAAACATAGCATGTAAGTCTGCGAGCAGCAGCGCTTTTTGGGAAGCATGAGTTGGACGAGTTCGGTTTAAGGAAAAAAATCTTACAGAATTCGACTGATCGTTTTATCGAGATTGACGCTATTGACTTTGTGCTATGTGTTGCAGTTACTACGCTGTAGGAGTTCCGGATGAATAAATAAGTTTTCGAGTTTGCACGAAGTTGTAAATGAGAAGCTGTTCCCTTATCATTCTTAGAGATAACGCCATTAAATCTATATTTTATCTATCTAATTTGTGCAATATCCTCTGCTGTGGCTACATATACTTGGAATTATGCCACCTGAGCAATATCATTATCGCTGTTCTTATATCCGTGGTTCTATTAAGTTGATTACGTAAATGCCAAAGATGTACCAGTGGCGCAAGGTAGACGGGGGTGGGGGCGGCGCTTTTTGGGTGCCGAGCATGGATGACATTTCAGGGACACCAGATTATTGTAACATGTTTAGGATAAAATGTTTTCATTGCATTTTGGGAGTAGGGAGGAGTGTCAAATCTTCAAATGTTGAAAAAAGCGCTTGAAACTTAACTACGCTTCCGAAGAAGGACTTGAACAAGTTAGTGAGGGACCACCTTTTGGGAGTGGGTTGTACAATATACGGACATAGCAGATAAGCCTGCGGGCAGCGACGCTTTTTGGGGACTAAAAGTTGAACGAGTTCGGTTTTAAGGAAAATCTTACAGTACTGGCTAATTCACTCTATCGACTTTGTGCTATGTCTTCGGCCCCTACTCCTTACCAATTCCTGATAATTAGAGAAGACTTTACATGAAGTTGTAAATCAGAAGTTATTCTGTTATCGTACTTAGAGATAAGCCATTAAATCTATATCCATTGTATTTGTATATATAGAGGATTATTGCATTGTGTGCATATCCTCTCTGCTTACGTTTGTTGGATTCATGCCACCTGAGCAATACTATTATCACTGCTTATGTCGCGGTTCTTTTAAGTTGAACGGACGAATGCAAGATATACTCAGTGCGCAAGTAGAACGGGGTAAGGGCGACATCATTCCCCGGGCGCAGCTTCAGGGGACACCAAATTGTTGTAGATAATTAGGATGAAATGTTTTCATTGCATTTTGGGAAGTAGAGGGAGTTGCCATTCTTCAAATTTAAAAAGCGCTGAAAACTTTAACTACGCCACCGCAAGAAGGACTTGAACAAGTTAGTTAGAGGGGCCACCATTTTGAGTGGTTATACAATATAGGACATAGCAGATAGTCTCGGCAGCGACGCTTTTTGGGGACTAGGAGTTGAACGAGTTCGGTTTAAGGAAAAAAAATCTTCCGTACTGGGCTAATTCACTCTATCGACTTTGTGTATGTCTTCGGCCCTACTCCTTACCAATTCCTGATAATTAGAGAAGACTTTACATGAAGTTGTAAATCAGAAGTTATTCTGTTATCGTACTTAGAGATAAGCCATTAAATCTATATCCATTGTATTTGTATATATGGAGGATATTGCATTGTTGTGCAATATCCTCAACTCTGCTTACGTTTAGTTGGATTCATGCCACCTGAGCAATACTATTATTACTGTTTTTATGTTCGTGGTTCTATTAAGTTGATTACGGAAATGCAAAGATATACTCAGTGGCGCAAGTAGACGGGGGTAAGGGCAACATCTTTCCCCGGGCGCAGCATTCAGGGACACCAAATTGTTGTTAGACATATTAGGATAAAATGTTTTCATTGCATTTTGGGAAGTAGGAGGGAGTGCCAAATCTTCAAATGCGAAAAAGCGCTGAAAACTTTAACTACGCCACCGAAGAAGGACTTGAACAAGTTAGTAGAGGGGACCACCATTTTGGAGTGGGTTATACAATATACGGACATAGCAGATAAGTCTGCGGGCAGCGACGCTTTTTGGGGACTAGGAGTTGAACGAGTTCGGTTTAAGGAAAAAAATCTTACAGTACTGGGCTAATTCACTCTATCGACTTTGTGCTATGTCTTCGGGCCCCTACTCCTTACCAATTCCTGATAATTAGAGAAGACTTTACATGAAGTTGTAAATCAGAAGTTATTCTGTTATCGTACTTAGAGATAAGCCATTAAATCTATATCCATTGTATTTGTATATATGGAGGATATTGCATTGTTGTGCAATATCCTCAACTCTGCTTACGTTTAGTTGGATTCATGCCACCTGAGCAATACTATTATCACTTTTTTATGTTTGTTGTTTTTATTAAGTGATTACGAAATGCAAAGAGTATACTCAGTGGCGCAAGTAGACGGGGGTAAGGGCGACATCTTTCCCGGCGGCGCAGCATTCAGTGGGGACACCAAATTGTTGTTAGACATATTAGGATAAAATGGTTTCATTGCATTTGGAATAGGAGGGATGCCAAATCTTTCAAATGCGAAAAAGCGCTGAAAACTTTAACTACGCCACCGAAGAAGGACTTGAACAAGTTAGTAGAGGGGACCACCATTTTGGAGTGGGTTATACAATATACGGACATAGCAGATAAGTCTGCGGGCAGCGACGCTTTTTGGGGACTAGGAGTTGAACGAGTTCGGTTTAAGGAAAAAAATCTTACAGTACTGGGCTAATTCACTCTATCGACTTTGTGCTATGTCTTCGGGCCCCTACTCCTTACCAATTCCTGATAATTAGAGAAGACTTTACATGAAGTTGTAAATCAGAAGTTATTCTGTTATCGTACTTAGAGATAAGCCATTAAATCTATATCCATTGTATTTGTATATATGGAGGATATTGCATTGTTGTGCAATATCCTCAACTCTGCTTACGTTTAGTTGGATTCATGCCACCTGAGCAATACTATTATCACTGTTTTTATGTTCGTGGTTCTATTAAGTTGATTACGGAAATGCCAAAGATATACTCAGTGGCGCAAGTAGACGGGGGTAAGGGCGACATCTTTCCCCGGGCGCAGCATTCAGGGGACACCAAATTGTTGTTAGACATATTAGGATAAAATGGTTTCATTGCATTTTGGGAAGTAGGAGGGAGTGCCAAATCTTCAAATGCGAAAAAGCGCTGAAAACTTTAACTACGCCACCGAAGAAGGACTTGAACAAGTTAGTAGAGGGACCACCATTTGGGAGTGGGTTATACAATATACGGACATAGCAGATAAGTCTGCGGGCAGCGACGCTTTTTGGGGACTAGGAGTTGAACGAGTTCGGTTTAAGGAAAAAAATCTTACAGTACTGGGCTAATTCACTCTATCGACTTTGTGCTATGTCTTCGGGCCCCTACTCCTTACCAATTCCTGATAATTAGAGAAGACTTTACATGAAGTTGTAAATCAGAAGTTATTCTGTTATCGTACTTAGAGATAAGCCATTAAATCTATATCCATTGTATTTGTATATATGGAGGATATTGCATTGTTATGCAACATCCTCAACTCTGCTTACGTTTAGTTGGATTCATGCCACCTGAACAATACCATTATCACTGTTTTTATGTTCGCGATTCTATTAAGTTGATTACGGAAATGCTAAAGATATACTCAGTGGCGCAAGTAGGCGGGGGTTAAGGGCGACATCTTTCCCCGGGCGCAGCATTCAGGGGGCACCAAATTGTTGTTAGACATGTTAGGATGAAATGTTTTCATTGCATTTTGGGAAGTAGGAGGGAGTGCCAAATCTTCAAATGTGAAAAAGCGCTGAAAACTTTAACTACGCCACCGAAGAAGGACCTTGAACAAGTTAGTAGAGGGGACCACCATTTTGGAGTGGGTTGTACAATATACGGACATAGCAGATAAGTCTGCGGGCAGCGACGCTTTTTGGGGACTAGGAGTTGGATGAGTTCGGTTTAAGGAAAAAAATCCACAGTACTGGGCTAATTCACTCTATCGATTTTGTGCTATGTCTTCGGGCCCCTACTCTTTATCAGTTCCTGATAATTAGAGAAGACTTTACATGAAGTTGTAAATCAGAAGTTATTCTGTTATCGTACTTAGAGATAAGCCATTAAATCTATATCCATTGTAATTTGTATATATGGAGGATATTGCATTGTTGGCAATATCCTCAACTCTGCTTACGTTTAGTTGGATTCATGCCACCTGAGCAATACCATTAGCTCTGTTTTTATGTTCACGGTACTATTAAGTTGGTTACGTAAATGCCAAAGACGAACCCTACGGCCCAGCTAGAAAGGGGTTAAGGGGGGCATGTGTCCCCGGGCGCAACATCCAGGGTGGATCAAATTCATGTTAGACATTTTAGAATGCAGAATTTGACAAGCAGGAGGGGCGCAAGATTTTAAAAAATCTTTTAAAATTGGACTGATTGTTTTATTGAGAATCACGCTATGGACTTTGTGTGTTCCAACTGCCACTCTTTATCAGTTCCTGATAATTAAAGCAACTTTCGAGTTTACATGAGGTTGTAAACGATATGCTATTCTCTTATCAATCTTACAGAAAAGTCATTAAATCTATAACCGGAGTTGTTATGCAATATCCTCTGTTGTGCTTACGTTTAGTTCGACTTATGCCACCTGAACAATATTATTGTCGCTTTTTTTATGTTCGCGGTTCCATTAAGTTGATTACGTCAAATGCCAAAAACTTTCCTGGAAAAAGATGTTTTAGTCACCGATTACTTACTCAAGTCTTCCCCTCGCTAGTCCTTCATTCGATTAACGCGAATTCCAACGTTGTATCTGCACAGGCTCGTGTTTTTTCGCGAACCTATCGCTGTTATACACCTCCCATGGCGTGATAAAATAGAAAATAAAATTCGAGATCACCTGTTTTACTGGAGTAGGGATATTCAAACTTTCAAATGCGTCACTGTCACACTATACCTACTCCATACAATACCCATTTGGCGCCGTTGGGTGGTGGATCTGTGTGACTCGCTGTTGGGTCTCGGCGGCGAAAGCACAAGCGGAAACTCAGTCGCTTTCTGTTCTTCGTGGGATTAGGTCGCTCCGAATAACCGGCGTCGGCACACGTGCTCTACGCGTATTCGAAAATCGTTTGGCGGTATTTTGATTCCGTGTTAACTGAGCTGCTGAGGCTAGTTTGTTTACAGTTCAATTAGTGTGCTTACCGTTCCGTTGGTGATTTTTTTTTCCGATCCTAGCGCGAGATGACTAACATTTTGGGACAAATTAAAAGTAGCATCGCTGTATATTCGGCACTCCTGATAACACGTGAGTAGCCGGCTTTTATTTTACGCTCCTCCATGACATTTAAATGCAATTATTACTCAATATTATTTGCGAACGATGACAGTATTAAAATACAATACAATTAAAAACGTCCCACGTTTAAAATACCATTCCATCCGAGAGAAGATTCTAGAAACATTTCTTAAAGCTAAAAACTTACCCACAAAACAAACTGATGCGAAAAAGATCTCAAAAAGTTTCTTACTTATTTATTTTATTTTCCATGGAGTTTAATTTCTGTTTCAATCGGCATTTAACTTCGTTTAGTCGCTGACCTCTTGATGTTAATTTCCTTCATCAATTATTAATGCTTTTTCTCAGCCCCGGGGTCTCACAGCCTGTTTTACGCATTGTAACAGAGCGGAATGTTTTGGCTTTTGCGTTTTATCGAATTACTAGAGGCAATATTGCCATTACGCATTGTTATTATTATTAAATTTTCGATGAACTTCCATGTATAGAATTATTTTTATTAAAAAAGAGCAGTTTTTGTTTCTTTTTCAATATAAAATTGTTAATTTTGTCTAAAATATTTAATTCTATTGTAATGTTTAGAGGGCAGCATCAATAGAATTTAATTATACCAATATTTAATTATGCACTCTTGCATAAATTGCCCCTGTTTATAAGTGCCGGGCCGTAAGTTTTTTAATTATAAATATTTTTTAATCAAATTTGAAACGTGATATGCCGAATGTTTTGTGTTTTACATTTTATGGAATTATTATAGAGGCAATATTGGCCTTGTTATTATTATTTAAATTTTCGATGAACTACCGCGTATAGAATTATTTCCATTAAAAAGAGAGCAGTTTTTGTTTCGGTTTCAATGTAAAATTGTTAATTTTGTCTAAAATATTTATTCTCATTTGCAATGTTTAGCAGCGAGCATTGAATATAATTTAATTATACCAGTATTTAATTATGGACATTGCATAAATTGCCCGGTTTATAAGTGCCGGGCCGTAAGTTTTTAATTAATTATATTTTTTAATCAAATTTGAAACGTGATATGCCGAATGTTTTGTGTTTTACATTTTATGGAATTATTATAGAGGCAATATTGGCCTTGTTATTATTATTAAATTTTCGATGAACTACCGCGTATAGAATTATTTCCATTAAAAAGAGAGCAGTTTCTGTTTCAGTTTCAATGTAAAATTGTTAATTTTGTCTAAAATATTTAATTCTATTGTAATGTTTAGAGGGCAGCATGAATATAAATTAATTATACCAGTATTTAATTATGGACATTGCATAAATTGCCCCGGTTTATAAGTGCCGGGCCGTAAGTTTTTTAATTATAAATATTTTTTAATCAAATTTGAAACGTGATATGCCGAATGTTTTGGGTTTTATATTTTATGGAATTATTATAGAGGCAATATTGGCTTTGTTATTATTATTATTAAATTTTCGATGAACTACCGCGTATAGAATTATTTCCATTAAAAAGAGAGCAGTTTCTGTTTCAGTTTCAATGTAAAATTGTTAATTTTGTCTAAAATATTTAATTCTATTGCAATGTTTAGAGGGCAGCATGAATATAATTTAATTATACCAATATTTAATTATGGACATTGCATAAATTGCCCCGGTTTATAAGTGCCGGGCCGTAAGTTTTTTAATTATCAATATTTTTTAATCAAATTTGAAACGTGATATGCCGAATGTTTTGGGTTTTATATTTTATGAATTATTATAGAGGGCAATATTGCTTTGTTATTTATTATTAAATTTTCGATGAACTACCACGTATAGAATTATTTCCATTAAAAAGAGAGCAGTTTCTGTTTCAGTTTCAATGTAAAATTGTTAATTTTGTCTAAAATATTTAATTCTATTGCAATGTTTAGAGGGCAGCATGAATATGAATTTAATTATACAATATTTAATTATGGACATTGCGCTAAATTGCCCGGTTATATAGGTGCGGTGGGCCGTATTTTTTAATTATAAATATTTTTTAATCAAATTTGAAACGTGATATGCGAATTTTTGGGTTTTATATTTTATGGAATTATTATAGAGGCAATATTGCTTTGTTATTTATTAAATTTCGATGAACTACCACGTCTATAGAATATTTCCATTAAAAGAGAGCAGTTTCTGTTTCAGTTTCAATGTAAAATTGTTAATTTTGTTTAAAATTTTAATTCTATTGCAATGTTTAGAGGGCAGCATGAATATAATTTAATTATATCCATATTTAATAATGGACATTTGCATAAATTGCCCCGGTTTATAAGTGCCGGGCGTAAGTTTTTTAATTATTAATATTTTTTAATCAAATTTGAAACGTGATATGCCGAATGTTTTGGGTTTTATATTTTATGGAATTATTATAGAGGCAATATTGGCTTTGTTATTATTATTAAATTTTCGATGAACTACCACGTATAGAATTATTTCCATTAAAAAAGAGGAGCATTCTGTTTCAGTTTCAATGTAAAATTGTTAATTTTGTCTAAAATATTTAATTCTATTGCAATGTTTAGAGGGCAGCATGAATATAATTTAATTATAACCAATATTTAATTATGGATATGTGCCATAAATGTGCCCGGTTTATAAGTGCGGGCCGTTATGTTTTTAATTTATCATATTTTTTTAATCAAATTTGGAACGTGATATGCGGATGTTTTGGGTTTTATATTTTATGGAATTATTATAGAGGCAATATTGGCTTTGTTATTATTATTAAATTTTCGATGAACTACCACGTATAGAATTATTTCCATTAAAAAGAGAGCAGTTTCTGTTTCAGTTTCAATGTAAATTGTTAATTTTGTCTAAAATATTTAATTCTATTGCAATGTTTAGAGGGCAGTATGAATATAATTTAATTATACCATATTTAATTATGGACATTGCATAAATTGCCCCGGTTTATAGTTGCCGGCCGTAAGTTTTTTTAATTATCAATATTTTTTTAATCAAATTTGAAACGTATGATATGCCGAATGTTTTGTGTGTTTTACTATTTTATGGAATTATTATAGAGGCAATATTGGTCTTGTTATTATTATTACAATTTTCGTTGATGAACTACCGCGTATAGAATTATTTTCCATTAAAAAGAGAGCAGTTTTTTGTTTCAGTTTCAATGTAAAAATTGTTTAATTTTTCTAAAATATTTAATTCTATTTGCAATGTTTTAGAGCGCAGCATTGAAATAATATTAATTATACCAATATTTAATTATGGACATTTTGCAATAAATTTCCCGGTTTATTAAAGTGCCGGGGCCGTAAGTTTTTTAATTAATAATATTTTTTAATCAAATTTGAAACGTGATATGCCGAGATGTTTTGGGTTTTATATTTTATGGATTTATTATAGAGGCAATATTGGTCTTTGTTATTATTTATTAAATTTTCGATGAAACTACCACGTATAGAATTATTTCCAATTGAAAAAAGAAGCAGTTTCTGTTTCAGTTTTCAATGTAAAATTGTTAATTTTGTTCTATAAATTTTTTAATTCTATATTGCAATGTTTAGAGGGCAGTCATGAATATAATTTAATTATACCAATATTTAATTATGGAAACATTGCATAAATTGCCCCGGTTTATAAGTGTGCCGGTGGGGGCCGTTAAGTTTTTTTAATTATAATATATTTTTTTCAATCAAATTGTGAAACGTGATATCCGTCCAAATGTTGTTGGGGTTTTATATTTTTATGGAATTATTATAGAGGCAATATTGGCTTTGTTATTATTATTAAATTTTCGATGAACTACCCAGCGTATAGAATTATTTCCATTAAAAAGAGAGCAGTTTCTGTTTCAGTTTCAATGTAAAATTGTTAATTTTGTCTAAAATATTTAATTCTATTGCAATGTTTAGAGGGCAGCATGAATATAATTTAATTATACCAATATTTAATTATGGACATTGCATAAATTGCCCCGGTTTATAAGTGCCGGGCCGTAAGTTTTTTAATTATAAATATTTTTAATCAAATTTGAAACGTGATATGCCGAATTTTTGGGTTTTATATTTTATGGAATTATTTATAGAGGCAATATTGGTTTGTTATTATTATTAAATTTCGATGAACTACCGCGTATTAGAATATTTTCCATTTAAAAAAGAGAGGCAGTTTCTGTTTCAGTTTCAATGTAAAATTTGTTAATTTTGTCTAAAATATTTAATTCTATTGCAATGTTTAGAGGGCAGTCATGAATATAATTTAATTATACCAATATTTAATTATGGACATTGCATAAATTGCCCCGGTTTATAAGTGCCGGGCCGTAAGTTTTTTAATTATAAATATTTTTTAATCAAATTTGAAACGTGATATGCCCGAATGTTTTGTGGTTTTATATTTTATGGAATTATTATAGAGGCAATATTGGCTTTTGTTATTATTATTAAATTTCGATGAACTAACCGCGTATAGAATTATTTCCGATTAAAAAGAGAAGCAGTTTCTGTTTCAGTTTCAATGTAAAATTGTTAATTTTGTTCTAAATAATTATATTTTATTGTAATGTTTAGAGGGCAGTATGAATATAATTTAATTATACCAATATTTAATTATGGACATTGCATAAATTGCCCCGGTTTATAAGTGCCGGGCCGTAAGTTTTTTAATTATAAATATTTTTTAATCAAATTTGAAACGTGATATGCCCAATGTTTTGGGTTTTATATTTTATGGAATTATTATAGAGGCAATATTGGTCTTTGTTATTATTATTAAATTTTCGATGAACTACCGCGTATAGAATTATTTTCCATTAAAAGGAGAGCAGTTTTGTTTCGTTTCAATTTACAATTGTTAATTTTGTCTAAAATTTATTAATTCTATTGCAATGTTTAGGAGAGGCATTTGAAATAATTTTAATTATACCAATATTTAATTATGGACATTGCATAAATTGCCCCGGTTTATAAGTGCCGGGCCGTAAGTTTTTTAATTATAAATATTTTTTAATCAAATTTGAAACGTGATATGCCGAATGTTTTGTGTTTTACATTTTATGGAATTATTATAGAGGCAATATTGGTCTTGTTATTATTATTAAATTTTCGATGAACTACCGCGTATAGAATTATTTCCATTAAAAAGAGAGCAGTTTCTGTTTCAGTTTCAATGTAAAATTGTTAATTTTGTCTAAAATATTTAATTCTATTGTAATGTTTAGAGGGCAGTATGAATATAATTTAATTGTACCAATATTTAATTATGGACATTGCATAAATTGCCCCGGTTTATAAGTGCCGGGCCGTAAGTTTTTTAATTATAAATATTTTTTAATCAAATTTGAAACGTGATATGCCGAATGTTTTGGGTTTTATATTTTATGGAATTATTATAGAGGCAATATTGGCTTTGTTATTATTATTGAATTTTCGATGAACTACCGCGTATAGAATTATTTCCATTAAAAAGAGAGCAGTTTCTGTTTCAGTTTCAATGTAAAATTGTTAATTTTGTCTAAAATATTTAATTCTATTGCAATGTTTAGAGGGCAGTATGAATAGAATTTAATTATACCGATATTTAATTATGCACGCTTGCATACATTGCTCCGGTTTATAAGTGCCGGACCGTAACGTTTTTGATTATAAATATTTTTTAATCAAATTTGAAATGCAGTATCTGTCATTCATTTGCATCTGTTGGCAGTAAATGAATGTCTTTCATTGAATTACCAGCAAACTTTTCCCGTAATTCTCTGGTGTTTCCTGTGAATAGAAAATAAATTCATGAGATGCCAGAAAATAATAAACTTTATTTATAAAATACACAATAACATGTACCGTTTTCAGCATTAAACACGTAAAAAATAATGATTACGACAATAATATTTACTGACAACAATAATTTGTTATAGTATCAAAGTCATGGCTGACCAGGTAAATATTATTCGGCCATTTGAAGGCCGTAGAGTCGTATAGGGAAAATTACAGCAAAGCGGTGTAGAATTTAATTCTACAGTTAAGTATACAGGGTCTCCCATTCAAGACTGGGTCTTTGATTACAGCTCTATATTTGACTATACAGGGTATTCCAAAAGTATCATACATACATACTTAGCTTGATACAACCGTGAAAATTAAAAAGCGAATATAATTTATATTTACAGTTGTCCATTATAGCCCTGAACAGTTGCTTAACTGCCGAGGTAATTTGATTTTTTCAAGTAGCAGCCTATCTCTTATGCTAAATTAACCTTTACGCAAAGCCCTTTCAATTCATACTATTTGTGACGCCTCATGGAGGATATTGTAGATAACTACTTTTAAATAAATCCAATGAATTTTCCATTAATTTTCAAATCAGCTTAGTATATAAGCGCGATATAACTAAATGAAGCCGCAAATTAGTAAGCATACATCAGTGTCAAATCAAAAAATACAAAACAACTAATACGTTTTTTCGAAAATAGAAAGAAATTTAGTGTCATTCGTCTATGAATCGCAGAAACTGTATTATCGATGTTTGTTTATGTTTTATTACCATAACCTACCAAAAAAACATTATATTTAATTAATAATAGTTAATAATAATTAAAAGTCAAAGCTATCAAAAAAATCATTGGTTTTATGTAATGCGTTTTGCGTGTTTTTTTTTTTCTTTTGGAGGCTACGTAAAGAAACTTGTGCTTAAGAAAGAGCCATCCGCATAGGAAAATAAGAAGAATAGAATGAAGGAAGGCATAAATTTGCAAAAGAGGATAGAAATATGCTTAACAGAAGGAGGATATATTTTTGCACATCTGCTATAAATTTTGATAATTAAAAATGATTACCACGTGTAAATATTTTTAATTAAGGATTTACTTTGTTGTGGTTTAATGTTCATTTGTTTTTTATTATAAATGAAAGACAAACAGTAATGATAGAATATACAAGCGGTTGTCCTGCTGGAAGTGCTTCTGGAAGTACTGTTGTACAGCAGGTCTGGCTAGCAGAACATTTTCCGCGCATAAGCTTGTCCTTTAAGCTTGTCCTTTAACGAGGCAAGAACGTCCTCGAACCTTTGTTCATACAAATATTATTCAGACGGAATCCATGGTTTTCTTGTTTTAGAAACAACAGATCTTTATCGTGTCGGAACTCGCTTACCGTTTGAGGTAGCGATGTGGTAAAAAATGCGCTAAGAGCTGAAAATATGTGGAATTGAATGGTAGTATTGAAAGTCCTGCTAGCAGTACGCTTAGTGCTCATATTTGTTAAAATCAATCGTTTTACAGTGTATGGTTTTCGTCCTGCTATCATTAAATCTTAGTTTAATGGTTTATGAATTAAATACATACTATTTAAATAATTAAATAGTTTAAATTTAAGTAATTAAGTAAATATATGTATAACAAAATTAACAAGAAAATAACTAAACAATCACTGATATGTAAGAAGAACAAAGTATTCGTACAGAATTATTGATTGACAGATTTGACGTTTAACTATTATGCTGGCGAAATGATTATGATAACTTGCCCTATTAAAAATAGGTATTATTATTTCTCCTAATTATCATTAAATATTATTCTTTTTTCAAAAAATATGTCGTTAGTTTTATATTTTATTATTTGATACTAACACATATTTACTAATTCGAGGCTTTATTCAATTATTATAAATGTTTAAATAGTACAAATAGTAAAAGGGTTTTGTGTAAGGGCTTGTTTAACATAAGCAAATATATAGGATGCTATTTAAAAAAAGTCAAGTTACCGTGGGCTAAAGTTAAGCTAATGGTCAGGATTATAGTGGACACCTGTATATAATTATATTGGTTTTAGTTTCACTGTTGTATCAAGCTAAGTATGTGTATATGATATTTAAAATATGAATACCTAAAATAAATGCATATACAAACTACGCCACCTTAATCGAAAGCTTGCAGTAGAGCCATTTTTTACAAAAGCGTAAATAACAATGTTGTTATTATAGATAGACATATAGTAGCTTATATGAAGTAATATTACTTCTCCTCATAGAATTTAAAAATAGAATAATATATAGGGTGTCCTATTTGAAATAACGGAGGAAATATGCGTTTTCCTACTTTTGGAATATCCTGTATACTCAAAAATATTTCTAGGTTATACAGCATGGAATTCTGTAGAACTTTTGTATAAAAGATGTTTTTCTAAAATCAAAAATAGACCTGTAATCAAAGACCCAATCTTCGGTTGGACTGCACAAGGATTTCTATTTGAAAAAAATTAAGTTTCGCAAAATTTCTTGATGTATGTATTAGTAATTTTTACGCACTCTGTATGATACGAAGGGCACTTTTTATTACTTTTTGGCGACTTGTGATGAGAAACTTAAAAATATTGCAAAAAAAATAACTTATTGCGAAATCCAATTTTTTAAAACTAAAGATTTTGTTGGGTAAGTCAGCAAAATTTTCTGACTAGCCAGTTTCGTTTAAAATTTATATTATACATTTATCCTATATTATATGCTATTAAATTGCATATTATAATCAAATAATTGCGATACATATTAAAAGTATAAGGTAAAGTCAGGTAAGTGTGTAGTAAAAATTGCATAGTGCAAAGAAAATGTAACACTGTTCACATAATAAGACAGTTTAATAAATTTTACACATAGAAGTACGTAATATATGCTCTTCAATAGATACAGCCCTTTATAATATTATCAAACGGTTTTACTAGAAAAAAAAAAGAAAATTTTAAACAACCTGTCAATAAACTACACACTTACGCCAGTAAAATGGGGCAGAGTGTGTAATCGTTCCGGCAATTTTCTATATATTAATAGCATTTATTCTTTTAGTTCGCCAAGAGTGTAATACTAAACTGATGCCTGTTTAATGAGGATATGATTATTCACAAGTGATATTCAACGTTATTACACGTTAGGAGATGCGAACTTTTTGTTTGTAAAACTAGTATGAAGTTTAGTACATTAGTATTTAAACAAGAGGACGTTCGGTATTTCAATTTTAAAAATAAATTATACACAAACTTACACACTTGCCCCGGTTACACACTTACCTGACTTTACCTTACGCAAATCAATTTTTAAAATTTCCTTAGCAACTTGTCTTTCTGGATCACATTTTCTTTGATCTCTAAGTTTTTACGTCCATTGGGAAAACATACTTTTGCATTGCTACTTATTCGCAGGGCAATTAAGTAACCGAGCTTTTGTCTTTAATGCTTTTATTTTTACCACTAATATTCTCGCAAATGCCAGCGGCATAGAACTGAAACTTAAAGTGTTCAGTATCATTAAAATATGCAAAAATTTCTGGCAGAAAGATCCTGATGATCTAATTTAAAAAAAAAAAGTTTTTTTTAATGAAGTAGCTGTTCGACTGTCCTTTTTTGCATCTAATGGGCGTAGAAAACAAAAGAGCCTGATATTTTTAAATTCTTATTGTTATTGTCATGTTGACAGTTAGGTTATTTTCTGTGTACTTACGGCACCCTAAATTGGAAAATAATAAAAAAATGGAAATCAAGTGAACCAAAAACAACAAGTCATATGTTCCGGGATTCAAAAAATTATAGAACTCGAATATGTAAAAGTGCATTTAAAATTGTTATACAAATTTATCAAACTTATGACAACATGGAGATAAACTCCTTATCTACCCCCATATAAGTAATCTTACTTATCTACACCACTAAGAGTATGTTAACACATTTTTCTAATTTTCTATTTCTAATTTTCAAAATGATACTTCGTTTATAATTTCTTTTTAAATATGATTTGTTTCTATTCTTATTAAAAAAAAACTTCTTAATAATTTTCAATAATTTGATGTCTATTTAAAAAAAAATATTGTCTTTTCTTTTTAATAAACAAATCTTTCTCAACAACCAATCATTTTCAAAACAGCCTTCTAAATGATTATTTTCCGAAATTTGTCAATTTGACAATTTCGCCAAATAATTTGTTCATGTTGTGTAATTTATATTATTTAAAACTATCTGAAAAAAAAAATTTCAAACAAATAAAATTTTTATTAAAAATTAAAATCAAATATTTTATTTTTATTATTTATAATTATTATCATTAAATAGAACGCTGCAATTATGTTAAAACTGATTTTAAGGTTGTTAGGCATGCTGAACCTATCTTACAATAGTAGATTATTATCATGTTTTATTTAGAAAAATAAATAATAATTAAGAATGTTTAATTAGTTCATGAAGCTCTTGTATTTCTATGCACAGAAGTTGTCAAAAAGTCTGGACATATGCGTTGTCCTTGTTTGTTGATGTGAGTTGATCTACAATATTAAAATTTTGAAACTGATACCAGAAAGATTTTCTGGATATTTTGGAATTGCATATTCTTTTGGTTCTTTTTTTTGCGCAGATATGCAACTTGTTTGGTCTTATTTCGAAAAAAATATATAAATTGCATTTCAGCTGTACTAAGCCCAATTCTTTTTTCTTTTTCAATTTTGGATAAATATTTTTTTCCTATGAAATTGTGTGGGATTAACAACCTTCTGCTTTAATTCAAATAAATATAATTAGATGGTTGCAATCAAGCAAGTGCATCATCATCATTACGAATAATGACATTTTGTTCGAATATAAACGGCGCACTTAAAATTGCAAGTAAGTCTATTCAATATGATAATAAGGAATTTTTAATTTACTTAGAATTGTTTTACAATGATTCACCTTGAGTTCATTCTATTGTTACATTGCCTACGTCTTTCTCCAAAAGTGTAAAATTACATAATCTATAACTGATGCAATTTTATCGGAGTTTTAACTTAAATAAAATTGACGTAAATTACTATCAACGTTGTCCAGGCAATCTTTTTCTTTTTCCCTTCGCTTGCATTAGCTTAAATTACGCGGAAATTTGATCCTAAACTACAAGTAACTAAGTACCGTGTACAGCTAAGGCCATCTCAAAGCCATTGCGGATTACAATTTCCTGATTCTAGCCTCACTTAAATAAATAATCACCGCTAGAGCTGCGCGTTTGTTTGTTTTGGAGAATTATTCGCGCTTGGGAAGGTGCGAAGTTTAAATTTACGTCCAACTTGAGTTATGAGTTCGGTAGCAACACAAATACGTAGCTATGTTCGCACTTACAGACTTTAATATCTAATAGTTTTGCGTCTAAAAGTGTTTGATAACGTGCTAATTAGATAATAGTATGATGATTAGTGTGTAAACTGTGTAGTATATAATACCACAGATACGTATATCTATCTCACAAAATACTTATTAACGTTGTGACTTGTTTATACAAATATTTAATTTTTTTTTACGTAGGATATAGTAGAATTTTTGGTATAGTAAGTCCTTTTTACTTGTATCTTAATTCGATAATGTTCGACGGGTTGATATGTATGGAGAATATAAGGAAATGTAGACATGCCAACTTTGTAAAAACAAATAATAGAAACAATAAACGAAGATGTTAGGCGGTATTTTAGCAAATTTTCTTTACGCAGATATTGATAATAATACAATGCCTAAATTAACTTAATATGAAGATAAGAAAGCGTCTATTAATTTAGTTTGTTGGACAAATGAATAGAATTACGTACCAAACAAATAAATAAATAAGACAAAACAGTGATAGTACGATGTGACATCTAGTATTAAATGATAAAATGAAAAGAATAAGAAATTGGATGAATAGAAAAATTGTCTCTTTGTATATCCATGAATTGATTCCTAAAATCCGAATTATCAATTATTATGATATTTGAATAATTTTGGATTATGTTCTTGTACAATCTTTTATGATAGAGAGAGGTAGATAAAACTGCCAATTAGAATTACTAAATCTGTCTATTCGACAATTCTTTTTGTTGCGATGTTTCCGTATATCACATATCTTTCTCAAGCTAAAAAAAGTAATTAATATAGAATTTTTAATCTAATTTAAGTTAATATTTTTTTTGTGATAATTACCAATAAAGAAGAACTATTGAATAACATATTAGATTATAGAAGTGTAAATACTTGAAAATTATAGCTACACTAATTATTAACCACAATATTTAACGTATAGATCACAGAAATAGTGTACAACTATCAATAAAACGTCATATGTTTTATCTATTTATCTATATGAATATATTTTATACATAAAATTTTATTTTTTTCTACTTTAGCGAGAGTAATGTCAGAACAGATCGAATACACGAAATACTCAAATAAAAACACATATTCAGATATATCTTTCCACCAACAATTTCATTCAGTCAAGTTGTAAAATAAAATATTATTATATGTATTACTAATGTTATTAAGATCGTTTTTAAAATTCGTTTTCATAAAGTTTCGTTTAATTATATCATAATCTTATTTTATAATTCGGTTCAATATATAGAATTTGTGGATATTTCTTGTTAAATTTACGACCTGTTTTAAATGAATGTTCAGATAAACCTGTTAATAAGTTAGTAAGTGTTGTTTAATGCGTTTTTCTAAATTCTGGTCACTTTGTCCTACATACACAGTACCATAATTAAGGCAATTAATTTTACAGACAGCATTTCTAACTGCTAAAATGGGAGTTTTATTTTTAAAATTGGTGGATTGGTGTTTGGTTTATATCTTACTATATGATCAGTTAGATCATCTAAATCTAGTAGTATGAGTTTTTTGTTTGTATTTTTATGTTGTATCTTGATTATTATCGAATAAAAATTTATTAAGCAATAATTTTGGATAGTTGTTATGAAGAAGTCTAGTGTTTTTCAGTTTTTTTCTTTAATTCTTTCTATGGAGCCTATATCCGACATCAAAATCTTTTGTTTAAGGTTTTTATAATATTAAAATAAACAGCGGAAATTTAATAACCTGTCAGAACTAGTCGGTTTCACAACGATGCCGATGCTGTGATTCCTATTTTCTTGTTTCAACGTCTAAAAGTGAGAGTACCCTATTCGCTCTCATTGTTTATATTTTCACTCTTACCTAAGATATAAAAAAAAAACTTTAAATGCAAAAGTTTAGGATTAGGATTTTTGCTCTAATATTAGAGATAGAAATATAGAAGAAACTTCAAGATTTTTTAACATTAGAAAAATTTGGTGTATTAATATTACCTTGGTACCTTTTCTTTTGTGGAATTGTATATGTCTATGCTGTCTTGAGTATAATGATATACCCTGGATGCTTTGAAGAAGATTTTTCCCTCCTTTTTGTACTTTTGATGTGGATCCATTTCTATAACATCTTTGGTTTGTCACTGCGAGGAAACTCCATTCTGAATTACTTTGGGGTGTATGCAAACTGATGCTGGACATATTACATATACTATTACTACATAATAGCTCATGTTTAAATTCCTCTGTAAATAAGTATTTGTATTAGTAAATTGAAATTTTAATATGTATAGGTTGGTGGGCATGGTTAGTGAAATTCATCTTATGGTATAGCGGGAGATTTAAAAGTTTGTTTTGATTTTTAAATTGGAATTTAAGAATCCAAAATACACTGGACTGATATTTCATTTAAATATTGCAAATAAGTGTATTCACCTTGAGCAAGAGTCATTATACTCTTTAAATATTTTTGATATATCATGCAACAATAAATTGTGCATGCTATTAATATTTACACTGTCTTTATTAATATAAAAGTATTTTATACATTAAATGGCTAAAATTAGACTATAAATTTAATATTTAATGAAGTAAACTCTAATAATAAATAAGTTATTGATTTAGAAGGCACAACACGTACAGCCATCACGGCAACCTACCTACTACCGGTAAAAAAATCAAAATATAACAACTGATTGGTTAAAAAGAGGGTAGATTACTATTGAGCATTACCTGTAGTGATGATATTAGGCATATTCATAACCTCATAGCCATCTAGTGTAGGGAGATCTGTAAAGAAAAGACAGACTAGAGAATAAAAATTTATATTTGTCATTAAGAAAAATATTAGCCAAGCACTCCTTTATTATAAATCACAATAATATATGATCGATATTTGAATAAGCCGTTTTTTGAATTACTCGAGTTCTTATCATGTAAACTGTATCAGTGAAAACTCTGAATTGCCATGAACAGTATAAAATTTAATAGAAAGAAGAAAAGAATATTTACTTATCAAAAACAAAACAATAACAAAAAACCAAAATACTTAAAATATTCAATATATCTTTCTCATGAACTTTCTTGTAATCGCGTTTAAAATACAATCGGGGTGGTTTGTATTTAAAATCAACGTTTTCTCATGTAGCCTTTCTTGAAGTTGAGGGTACCTGGTCTTATATAATACATTTTATTTTTTAGATACCTCCACAAAAAGAAAGCGGTTCAGATCAGAGCTGTTCGCTGGTCATCTAAGTATGCCATGTGTTCCGGTCCAAAAAACCTATTTTGTTGTTCAAATAATTAATGATAAGAATGGCGCCCCACTGTTTTGCCAAATTATGTTATTTTATTTTACCAAAAATAGACCTTCTAACAGATTTTCAATGTCGTTTTGTTATAGATGTATCTTTGACCATTTAATTTTCCATGAATTTGGTTTTCAGCAGTCCACACCAAACATGTAAGAATTGTCGATTCTCACTGCTTGAATTCTAGCAGATTTTTGGCGCTCCAGAAATGTTTAGTTTTTCGATTAAAATTAGAGTTTTTTTTTAAATCGGGATCTTCAATCCAATTTAGGATTTCTTGACAGAGTTTCAGTCTCTGTATTTAGTTTTTGCGCTGGCATAAGTCCGATACTTATACTTAATATTTTTACGAAACAACGAGATCAAATATCAATAAATATTGATTCTTTTTTTAAATCTTTGACATATATTTTATGCTATGGTCTATATTTTATTATATCAATTTGCACTAATTGTAACTGTAGTATTATCTAACATAAATACATGTCTACAACCAGTATCTATAATTAAAATCAAAACTTGAAACCATGCCAATCAATAATGATATAATATTGACATTCAATTGTTCCTAATCATTTAATTGATTATCATCGCTACTATCCATATCCTTTTAAACAACGTGTAACTTACTCTTGTTTATAAAAAGTCACCGTAATACTTTCAATGGACTATATACATATGCGCGAATCTTATAATCCAAGGTCATATTTACTACGTATTGCTTGGATTGGCGAGATGTGTAATTTTTTTTTTTATCAGCAACAAACGAACAGTCGGTAGTCTAGACATTAGCTGCGTATTTTTTGTTATGTATATTTGTTAAAATAGTAAATACAAAATCTGTATAGAATTTTTATCATGTTTATGTGAAAGAAGATGTAAATAAGAAACAATTACTTACCACCTATGTTTACCTAGTTAAAAGATAATATTTTGAACAGTTTCGGATAATAAAAGGATTTGTTAATCAGTAGTGCTAATATTTAAGACTGTTAAACTGCTGTTTTCGTTTAATTATATTGTTAAGGATAAACAAATGCCATAATTGCGGATATATTGAATATAATAAATAATAACCCGAATATCTCTTTAGCATAAAACAAATTTTATTTAACAATAGGCATATTTCGTCATCAAACTGTGTTCACCCTGTAATAAATCGTGCTAGCATTGCCAACGAAGTATGCTTAACATATAAAGTGCGCATAAAACTTATTTTATCTGAAATATTTAAATTTGGTAAAATAAGCAATTTGAAAGCATTACTGTTTTCAAATTTTGTTTGTTATCATCAGATAAATATTAATTGCTTCAAAATATAAAATAGACATTAATAATTTTGCGTATGCAATTAAAATATAGGTTTAATTCCAGCTCAAACACATATGAACAACATGGATAATTGAAATCGATTATTTGAATTAAGTGTTTTCTAGTGGTTACACTGACATGAGAGAAATATCCTTTTCATTTAAAGGAATTGCATTCAACGAACAGTTTTTGCATTTTCTATATGGCCAACATTATTTGATGTTTTCTTGAAAAGGAATATAATTTTGAATTCACCCATTTCTTCGGAAATAATATATTTTTCGTTGAAACAGTTTATTTTTTTAAGTGAAAGATATTGATAATTAATTCAAGTCCTCTTTATTTTGAACTTGAAAACTATGCAGATTGGCAGAAAATCGTTAGCATGTTGATTCAAGAGGTTTTTCCTTTTCTTGTAACATTTATTCGTTTTAGACTTAAGTGTAAACACAATAAAATGTTGTGATCATTTTTAATCGAAATGAAAATGAATTATCTCTAAAAACCCATGCACTGAGGAAGAGTAATATTGGGGGGAGTTGGTCGCAGTGACCACCCCTAGCACTCTATTGTGGCGTTAAAGAAATCGTCCTTTCAATGACGATGACTCCTATCAGATGTTGTTCTGGCAAATATACCAGATTAGTATGTTACGATCGTATAGTTTCTAGTCTATTTTGTGCGAAATATTATCTGTTACTGGAATGAAATAGGAGATGCGCCATCTATGCGACAATTTCTCTACTTCAAAAAGTATATCTGCTCATCTGTCGTGCTATAAGGGGAGAAAACTGCTATACAAAATAAAATACAATATTTATTTTTTTACTTCATGTAAATATTTAGTTAAATTAATAAATACTACGCTACTAGCTTCAAATAAATCTACTAACCAAATTATTTGTTTGATCGAATACAGGAATATTTTTAATATTCATAAATTAAGTAATAATTTACTAACTATAACAAAATGCATGAAAAATGGTTGAAAACAAGATCGTTTTTCCCGTGTATATCAGTTCTAAAACCTTCAAACACTATATCCTGCTGTAAAGTTCCTTGGTGTATAAGTAAATCAGCATTAATTGAAAATATTCCAATTATCTCTAAAATTTGTTTAACCTTGCGCGAAAAATATTCACTTTTGTTCATTATTGTTTGTGTATCTGAGACTTATGCGCGTGGGAACATGAATAAAACTAAAATACTTCCGCGTAAAAAAGCACTCAGCTTGAATACAGGTGTTTGCATTTTCCGTTAAAAGGCAAAAGTTTTAAATCAATGTATATATGCGTGTCCACGCAAATAAACCAAAACATCCGGCTTTTTTATTTAAAATACTGTTTATAATTAAATAATATGACAACGTACTTAAAAGAAACTAAAATATGTTGTTAAATATGTACATAATAATAACAATATAATATGTAATTTGCATTGTCTTACTTAAACAGAAGTCATACCGAGATTATAAAATATTAATCAAAACTAAGGTGCATTTCATTTAATTACGGTTACTTTTCGTCGAAAAGCATGTACTAGAAGAAGAAAATAGTCTTCCGCCAAAACAGCACGCTACTTTCATTTAAAATAAAAACTTTTCTGAGAAAAGGTATTCTTTTCGTTGAACATGATAAAAACCAAAAGTTATAAAACTTTTGATTTAATGCAATCTCTTCTCAGTGTAGGTTTCATTGTTTTATAACAATTTTAAATTTTGATTTTTAGGTTAATTCGTTTGTCATTTTATTTTTAATCAATTTGTAATTGTTTTACTATAGTTATACGCTATAAAGGTGCTATAACTGATATTTGGAAATCTAGTCACTAACAATGTAATTTCCTGAAATTTATTTAACATAATAAAATGTAGTTATAGAACGACATATTACATATACAAGGAACACCATAAACATTGAATAATCATTTATAAAGCATAAAACACCGGATGAGATCCAAGAGAAAGCGCATTTTATTGGTTGATGCACTTTTTTTATCGAAAAAAAAGAAAAAAAGGTTTTGTAAAATTAGCGGATACTGTTGAAACATCACTTGTACTACCTTCTTATTTTTTTATGAGGGTACAAACATAAAAAAATAATATAGAGACAAAAAACTAATTTTGAATATATTTTAGAAACAACCTTCTTTTTTAAAATTAAAAGTGTGAATCCACGTGTTGTGTCACCAATATAAAAACGTAAATGACAAACAAGCAAAACATAATGACCAATAATTCTCCGTACACAGCAAAGGCCGTAGTACAATCGCCGATATTAATATTTAGCACTCGAACGATTGACTCGACGCTTTGATAGTGCTAAATATTAATGTCGGCGGCTGTACAATTGTTTTTGGAAAAAGCTTTTGGTGATGAGCCGATAACTACAACAACCGTAAGAGCTAACTTCCTCAATCTCCCGATTTGACACCCTTAATCTTGAGATTATGAACGAGGTCATAACCCTAATGACTTACGCCAAAGAAAAATATTTATGCTGTTGACAGTATAACTACTGCAACATGTTTGTACATGCCAGAGGGCTATATATTGAGGTACTGCTAGGAAAAAAAGAGGCAATTTGTTCAAGCATTTGCTAAATTAAAATTAAATCAATTAAATTAAAGGGTTTAATTATTTTTGAAAACTTTTTGATTTTCTTGCGGATTATTTTTATTTAGTTGTCTTATAAAAATGTCGATTTTCTCTAACATTTAGAACTTTTTAATATTTTATTTTAGAACAGTGCAAATCTTTGTATTGTATTGAATGTTATCAGAAGGTTATTTAGTTAGAATACCTGCATTATATTTATAAAATCTCAATATTTCTTCCTACATTGGCATGTTTACTACACAGTCTCTAATATAGAACAGAATAAGTAGCACTTTTGTCATTGTCTCACTTCTATATTTTATTTTATTATTTATTATTTTATTTTAAAGTATAACAACAATTCCAAAATACATGACGTAGCTTTAAATTCTACATTTTAACGTATTGCGTCCAGATGATAGCCTAGAGCCAAAACCCGTCGACAATTATATTAATTGAAGGATTGGAGAGAACTATTTCTGTTTTTTTACTAATACCATATCCATACTACCACCAATCCGAAACTTGCAATAACTTTTAATAGATGTTTATGTTGTAATTGTTTATAAGAAAAGAATTATATTCATCTCTTGTACTTTTTATATTAATATATTGTATATGATCTTTGTATGGTAACATCATGTGGAGTGCGCGACATTATATAGAGTTTATACCTCAGCGTTCAAGCTGGTGTCATCGGTTGTTACCTGAGAAATAACGGATCTCCGACATAGTATAAACCTTTTTTATTATTTTGTTTAATCCAAAACACTTATTCTCCTACATATTTTCAATCCAGACACTTGGATTATATAAACTTACCGCCAGAGAATTAAAACTTTAAGTTAAACTTTGATTCGATACATTTTGCTGCGTGAACTTTATTCAAAATTTTCTGTTGGTTTTAAATTTTAAAACTCTATGAAAATTGTAGGTATAAGCTAAGATTAATCGTTTAGTCAACCTTGGCATTAAAAACGGTTGTTCAACGTTTATGGCACAAACATTGTACCGTTTATTATATCCGACACACAATGTTGCTTGAGCAGTTGACATTGAATGGACCGATTGTGTGTCTTCATTGATGTATTACTACTGTTATTATAATGTTCAAGATAGCTTTATCGTAAGTTATACTACATCAATGGCCATCAATTTCAATACAGCATATTATCTTGTCATAAGTCTCCATTAATGTGGCCAGTATACTAACTAATGGGTACAAATTGTTGCTATTGGAGTGCACCACTACTGCTCTTGAATAACACATTGTATTTTGTATTATTCATGCGGATATTATGTTATAGGTACGAAGTAGATAGGATGTTTACAAAATAATATTTTTTTACCGTCACATACAGGACTCATAAATATTTCAATTGTAGTGAGTATGATTAATTAAATAGAAATAATAATAAATTTAGGTATATTAAATTAAATTGAAAATTTATCCAGTGTTCGAATGCTGTGTGCACATAAATTCCGTAAAAATAATTTGAGGTTGAAATATTAAATTCATGTTTGGCTGCCGATTCCATATACTGGTGAACAGTACCAAAAAATTCGATAGCAATTTATGTGCAGGCGTTTCCCAGTGTGGCTTAATGTATTTGTAATATTGACGGTAACGTGTTCAATAAAAATAATTATCCTATTTATATGCGGACATTCGGGAATTGTTTTTGTTTTTCTCTGTGGAACAGGTTAATATCAAAATATTGTAGTTATATAATAAAAATATTCCATTTTAAAATAGAACTGCTATAGTTAAATGATATAATGTTTACATTCCGAGGTATTAATGACATTTTTTTTTTTTATAATGTATGCTAATTAATATCGATGAAAGGTGATTTCCTTGAAAGATATGTTGTTTACTACGATATTATAGTAGCTATAAGTTTGCTGCTTAAATGATTGTGATTTTTTAAGGTTGTTTCAAAGTTAAAGAATGAATTAATAACAATAGAAAATCAAATGCGTGCATTAAATGAAATGCATTTTTGTTTTATTGTTTTATTATTATTGAAAGACGTGCTGTTGTTTTATTATAGGTATACAGGGTGAGTTTTTTATCTTGAGACAACGGAATATCTCTAAAACACTGCATCAAATCAAAAAAAAGATCTTAATAAGATTTATTATAATGTAGGGGGCTCACTGAATGGTGCCGAACTCGATCCCCTACAAATAAATGTATCAAAGTGAAGGGGCACAGTTTCGAACACATGGTTTTTTGAAATGTTAGTTTATATTAAAATAAAAAAACACAAAATCATGTTTGCTTGCTTCTATTTTTTGTGTATTTTTTCTAGACGGTCACAATCTCCTGGGTATGAAAATATATAGAAAGTTTTGTAACAAAAATTTTTGATTTTTCATAAAACATAATTAGATATTTTGAAACCTTTAAAACTTTTTCTGGGACATCCTTATATAGCTCTTTAAAATTAATGACAACAGAAGAATTCACAAATATTTATTGGTTTCGCAGAAAAAGGAAGAAAGGGCAACTTTTGGAGATAACTTACCCGCATACCTTCAAAATACTTTTTTTAAATAAATAATATGGATGCCAAATTATTAGAAAACTCTTCTGAGAAAAAAATGACAGAAAATTCAAAACGTTTGCAATAGGATTTTCCAAGTTATGAAAAATAAAACAGAAGCTAACGAAACGACATTATCGGAAGTCATTTCATAATCAATCAAGATTTGGTTCAATGGACGTAAGGAAAATAAGCCATAAGGAAGATACACCTCCTGTAAACTATCAACTATTGCGCATATGCAGATTCTAATTGTTGTTTTTTTTTTATTGAATTTCCTTACAAAAACTGTGCCGGGCAAATTCTGCGAATGAATATCTAGCTGAAAAGGTTACGGCACCTTCGTCGCATAGCGTGAAGAGTATTCGCTTTCGAGATGATTGTCTATATACAGCGTAATTGGTTACGTATTAGGCACAACAGGAATTTCATCGCATTTTAAACAAAAATAAATTTTAACCTTACCATTATCAGTTGATCCAAGAACGAGATCAACGTGATTTCAATCGAAGGTTGATGTTTTAATAAGTCGAAGTTGTTTTAACAACGAAAAAAAAGATACATTTATCGATAAGTACGGGACACACCACCCTGAAGAAATATGCATAATGATGCCGCGGTGGAATCATGTCCGAAAAGAGGGTTTTTAGTGAGTGGAAGTCTCACACACTAGGCGAGTACGCTTTTGCCTCGTCCGATGGTGCTCAATGCATTTTCTCTTATAAAAAAAAAAACCTGTGTTAAAAATTACCCTTATTTACATCTGTTTGGTTGTGGACTAATAGAAACTTGTTTGTATGTCATCCATACTGAACAAAAATTTTCTTTGATGTACCGCTGTGGAAGCGAACGCAAAACAAAGGCCAACCGTGTTCGTTCGCTTAATCTGTGCGCACCATAACAACGAACAAACATACAAGAGCTAAAAGGTAAGCTTTCCAGAACAAACAAATGGACAACTACGGTGACAAAATAATATTATTCGAATTACTGAATTTATTTATACCAGTTCTACCATATTTCATTGCGGTACAGATTGCTTTAAAAAAAAAGTTTTGTATCAATGCCGACTTATCAGCTAATTATACACTCTGAAAAAAAAGCAAGGAACTTTACGCACTTAAAGTATGGTGGTAAATACTCTATAACTGAACTACGCCAGTTATAGCAAGGTAAATGCGTTTTTGGGCAGAAGTATATCAAAATATGATGTAAAATTAATGAAATATAGGAAATTTTCACTTTTTGGGGAAAAATCCTCTAATGTAGAGTAATTTTCACTGTGCATGGGACTACAAGGATAATATTTCATTCGTAGGGGACATTTCCCTGCAGGAGTAAAATTACCCCAATAGTGGGAGGTGTATTACACTGCAACTTAAGAGACCTATTGCATCCCCTACACTTTCATAAAGTGTAGGATATCAGATTAAATAAATCTCCCTTTTAAATTTTACAAGCTTCCAGGTGCAACGCTCTTGAGTTGCACACTGCTACGCAATTTGAGAGGAGATATCGCCTTCGGCTCGGTTTGTAATATTTGCCCCCGGCCTGCATTAGCACTTTCCTCACGTGGTTTGAATACTATTTCAATCCCAGCCAGTCCAATTTTAACTAAATGTCTAAAAATAATAAAGACCTACCTATGAGTGACATGATAGACAGTAGGCTTAATCTGTCAAATATTTTTTGAGAACTGTCAAGTTAACGTCGTTTTAAAAGTGTTTAATAATAGTTTAATTGAAATTTAATACCTAATAATTTAGCAATTTCTCATAAAATGGGCTCAGACTAGGTCGAATGTACAGTTCCTACCAAAAAAAAGTTAACGACCTACGCGAAAATGTATTTGGCGACCGCATTTAGGATCGACTATTTGGCTTTATATATTATTATTATATTATTATGTCTTTTACTACGACTGCGGCTTATCGGTTAAAACAGATGTTATGTATGATTCGCTGTGTATTTATCCGACACAGGATTTCTTGTTTTTATAATTTAGTTTTTGTTATTTAGACATAAACAAGCACGCGTTGAAATAATATTTTTAAGTATTCCTTGGTAAAATAGATTTTCTGTTTCTGAATGTTCTTATTGATTTATTAGAATACCTTATTTCGCATATATACGGCCAATAGGGAATATAGTGGATAGACAAGTTTCTTTCTTTCATTTTCGTAATTTTTTAATTGTAACATTTAGCAATAAGTGAATTTGAATATAAATAAAATATATAGTTTTCAATAGTAAATGCAAGGACATACTTTGCTAATAACGTGTTATACATATACACATGTGATACTGTAATAACAAAATGTTCTCACTATAAATTTATTTTTATTGTTTTATCTAATTATAACATTTGTATAAAACATCTCTTCAATCTTGAAGCATCCAATGTCTCCAGTCCCCACCATTATTTCCGATTACTTCCTAGAAGTTTCTCATAATTTATCTGAATTTTCTGGAATGAAGTCTTTATATATGTATGTATAAATATATATTCTGCTTTAATGCAGCTCAAGTATTTTCAATAGGACTTAAGTCCGGATTATTTAGAGGCCAGGTCAATACTTGTTAAATAAATGTTTGCGTAACGTATCCATTCTTGTACAATTTGCGATTTCTGCACGGGACAGTTATCGTGCTGAAACACAAAATTGTCCCCATATTTACCGATGGCATCATCAGATTTATAAGGATGCCTTGATTTTTGCAACACCTACTGCTTTCATTTCAACTATTCAGTGTTCTAATTTTTTTGTTATTAAAAATATAAGAGAGACCTAATATTAGTGTTGAGATATACAATCGCAGACAAGAGTTAATTCCAATTGATTTTTCAGTATTATGTTGTAAAAAAGCAATGAAAAGCTAACTATTTATGAAGTATTGAGAGATAATAAAAAAAAATTAAAGTTATGCAAAATTTTAATTGAAATGTTTTATTAATTTTATTATGAAAAAATATGTATGCATATGACATTTGTCCGTAACTATATGCATTTTAGTTATGTGAGGTTTCAATGAAAAATATGTTTATACATATGTTATAAGAGCCGAATATCAGATAAACACAAATGCTTCCCTTTGCGGTTTTTGCCGCAAACTTGTTGCGCCTTAAACTGAATGGATACCCTTACTTGAAAACTAATAATAATAAATCAAGGTCGTCAAAACAACTTTCATAGACCAAATGAATAGCAGGCATAAAACATGAATTTATCAAATACGAGTAAACATTACGTAGGTGGGCTACTCATCGGCTGGCATGAATAAAATTACCTCCAATAAACACAGTTGTATGTATAGTTCAACCTGAGAATATGTAATCAAAATCGCGATTCAGTTTGTTAATCTTTTTGTGGGAGGAGCTGTACTAATGTTATCTATCAATAATGTCACATATTATAAGATGTACAGTTTCATCATGAAAATTTCCCTTACTTTTCCTCCCTAGGGACTCTGATGTCCTTTCAGTTTGTAATGGCTTGAAAGTATTCCTGTTAATATGCGAATATTGTTCTTGCTCAAGTTGATGCATTTATGTAAACCTCTTCTGGTTATAGGTTCCCAGAAGAGTTTTAGCTTGATTCATTCTTGGTTATTCTATATAGTAATTGGATCTTCTCTGCTCGACTTCACTTTTCAATTTCTTCAGTGTTGTATTGCTACTTATCCGGGAAAAGGGCTCAGGCCCCACGAATGATATTCCAGCCCCTTTTTTTGCGTGATTATCCGTTATTTCACTTCGTTCCACTCCTGTCTGGCCTGGAACCCACAGCAGGGTTACTTTGTTCCTTTTGCCTATTGGTTTAATTTCCCTAGGCATTCCAAGCTGCATTCCTGCTTGACTATCAGACGTAATGATAATCTTCTGCTTTCGGTGATTTTTGTCAATATTAAATTGGACGCATCTTTCATTAGCGTGTATTTCCGCCTGGAAGATACTCGGGTGTTTCCCCAAGTTTTCGAAATACATGGTTCTAGATCCATATGTTCTTATTGCAGTTTCCTCTGCCGTTTTGGAGCCATCAATGTACGATTTGATGACTTTTTATTCAATTTTAGGTATTTTTTAGGTAATTTTCCCTACTCTTTTTTAGTGTAGATGCTCTTCAAAAAATTGTTGTTCGTTAGCAAATTTAACAGAACGACAACCAGCAACTATTAAACCTCTATTTGCTTTGTCCCGTTAATTCATTTAAAGCTACAGGCAGGGTTGACTCTTTTCCGAACCTAAATTACATCGAACCTTTACTCCCGTGCAAACCTCCAACGCATATCAGCCTGTTTTTTCCACTCTGCGGAAAGACCACCAGGTCCGTTCTCGCGGTAATTTATTTTATTCCAGGATCGATTGTGTACGGGAAATGCGAAAGCACCCCGGGTGTTGTAAGGCTTCGCCTATTCTGTTACCGTTGTTTATAGCCGCATTGTTTTCTTTTTTATTTCATTACACGGAGAATACAGGGCGGCCGACGTGTGTGTGCTTCAATGGCTTCCTTCGCCGTTTTAAACGCGTCAGGTCTATTATTGTACTGCAAACGCCTCTTTATAATTAATTTAAATGGGATTCTCTTGTATTTAGAGCGGCGACAACGTCGCTATTGTATTCCGTTCCGTTTCTCGAGAGACGATGGTGATACGAACTCCTATACTGCTCAAAAATTCCCAACTTCGCTTAATGAAGTTAATTAGCAAAACGGAGGATGGCCGAGTAAGTAGCTGGATGCACATACTGGCACACGTAGTTTGGGAATTCTCGGGATATTCACCTTAGTATAATGTTGGCGGACATTCACACTTATGTACTGAGGTGTTGGTAAGCTGTCTAATCTAGTATAATAGAAACAACTGCACACTTATTCACGCTCAAGTTTAGCTAATTTTGTCTTTGAGTAATTTGCAAAGTTAATTACGTATGTTTTTATATTCCTGTGGTGTGTATTTTAAATGAAACATTCCGTATACTGTTTGTTTCCAGCATCGCTGTGAGCTGGCATTATGTATGCATGGAAATTCAAACCTTCCCTACTACAACGACGGAAATGACTATATTAATAACTTAATCAATAAAATTAATAAGAAAACTCCACTCGAATAATCTTCTAAAAATATTCAAGTTCTGGTTTTAAATGAAGTGTTCTTTCCCCCATTAATAAATTCTATTTTAACGCAATTTTTATTAAAATATTTCAAACTATACCTTGCTGGGCTTTCGGGCTGGAACTGCCGATCCTATTCGGTATAAGACCTTCAAAATCCTTAGTCGTGCCTAATCTAAACCTAACATCTTTAATTCGAAATACTTGCTCTCAAATACTTGAAATCCAATCCTCAAATAGTTGTATTCAAAGATGATAAGCGGAACACTACGGCAATACTGGACAGGTGGACAGTAATGCTATGGCAGCTTTTGTGGACATAGAAGGAGAATTTAATAATGCAATTCTCTCATGCCTGTGCAAACCGGTTTGTAAACTTTCAGACTGAGCTTTTAGTCTGGGCTTTCAGGCTGAGGTTTTAGGGTGAACTTTCAGGCTAAGCTCTCACACTCAGCTATTAGAACGAGTTTGCAGGCTGAGCGTGAAGACTGAACTTGCGGGGCTGGCGCTTTAGGCTAAACTTTCAGCCTGAGCTTTTTGGCCTAGCTTTCAACTTGAGCTATTAGACTGAACTTTCGGTCTGAGTTGTTAGGCTGAGCTTTCAACCTGAGATTTAAGCTGAGCTTCCAGCCCGAGCGTTAAGGCTGAGCTTTTGGGTTAAGCTTTTAGGCCGACCTTTTAGTGCGAGCTTTTACACTAAACGTTAGGGTTGAGCTTTTAGTCTGAGCTTACAGATCGAGCTTTTAGGCTGAACTTTTTGACTGAGCTTTTAGGCTGTGTTTTTAGATTGAGCTTTTAGGCGGAGTTTTCAGGCTAAGCTTTCAGCCTGAGCAATATAATATCCGCTCTTAATAGATGAACTTTCAGCCAGAACTTTTAAGCTGAGCCTTTAGGCTGAGCTTTTAATAATGATAATAATAATAATACTATTTTATCATAGCTCTAAGACAGAACTTGGATATTGTCAAATACAAACAATAGAATCTTAAAACTAATATAAATAAAATATAAGCGAAAATTTAAATGTAAATATATTTTAGGTTTGACAATCTAAATATTTCCGAATATTCTAAAAGTTATGAGTGCTTAGATATTGCTTTGATTTAAATTTGAATTCAGGAATGCGGGTTGCAGTTTTTACATTTTTTGGAAAATTGTTATAAAGCATGATTTCTTTATATTCAGGACTTAATTCGAACGCCGCAGTATTATGCAATAGTACGCTTTTTTTTTTTTATCTCTGCTGCGCGTTGTCATGTTTTTGTAAATGTCTGAGTTCCTTTTAAAATTCTGTTCATTCTTTAAAAAAAAACTAATATATATGTACAAGGAGGCTAATGGCAGAACACTAAGTTGTTCAAACAGTGGACGACAAGAAACAAACGACGACACACCCAACATACAACGAATATTTTTTTCAAAAGAGAAATACCTTTCTTGCACCAGCCGCTGCACCCTAAAAAATAAGTCCATACCGAAGGCGAGACTCCATATACGCAAAATAAAACGACGTTGACGTTGTTTCTTAAGCATCTAAGCCCGTAAAGCACAGAACTGAATTTACTTATTAACATTTTGCAATGATCATAAAATTTTAAATTTTGATCTATTATTATAAGGCTAAGCTCTTACGCTGAGGTTTTTATCTGAGCTTTCAGTCTGAGCTTTTAGGCGGAGCTTTCAGCCTGAGATTCTAGATGGACTTTTAGACTGAAGTTTTAGATTGAACCTTCAGACTGAACTTTCAGGCTAAGCTTTCAGCCTGAGCAAGATAATACCCGCTCTACAATAGAGGTGGACGAGGAGATTAATGGAGTCATGTGGATGCTGTGCTTGCTGAACTAACTACTCAATACGCAGAATTCCCTCCTCCTACCTTTTAGGTCAACAGCAGTAGCAGCAACTCTAAAGATGTCCCGTGCGAGTGTAGTCGAGACTTCGACTAGAAAGAAGTCAAGGACACGATTCTATATTCAAGCTGTTACGATTTTCCCTTTCGCTTACCTCGAATTAGTACTCCGCTAGCTCTTTTCGACAGGTTTTTGTAACTCTATTTTCTTCTTTTACTTTGAGAGATGCTCCTGCGTCTTGTTGTCTCTCTATCGTGGGCATTAATCTTTAGTTCTGGTTTTCGAATTGTGTTTTCTTTCCCCTGTTAGAGCGGCCTTGCTAGAATTTGTACCTCTTATGTTTCATTTACTTACAAATAGATTCTTATACTTAAAACGGTCGCAGATTTTCGTTTAATTTCTTGAATTCCTGTGTTAAGCTGTTGTTGACATTCATTTTGGGGTTAAGTCTGTCTGTTTTGACAGAATAACGTTATTTTTCTCACGCCGGTATTATCGGTTTCGCGCATCGATTCGTTCGATCGATCGCTGTTCCATTTGGATCCGTATATCTGTGTTTACACCTTTCCGATGTTAAAGGGCACCGCCATGTCCTTATTCTTGTTTTAATTGTTTGTCTTCTGGATGGTATGCGTGACGTATTCACTCTTCCGTTTTCCTGCTCCTTATTCGGAGTTGATAGACGCGTTCTCACGAGTAGGTTTTCCTATCCTTGGGAATTTTGGATATTTTCACACATCTATGGATTTTATTGGAAGTTTACTTGAAATAATCATTGGCCGTATCTTCGCTTGTGTTCGAAGTGGAAATTTCGTGATTATTACGGCGGATGTGCCTGATATTTTGAGATATAATTTGAGAACCACGCGTCTTCAACGCCATTTTGTCCCTTGTTTCTTTTCTTCGTTGAAAAACCTCGTTAATTAACGAGGTTTTTTGATTTTTCACGGTGCTCTACCGTCGCTTTCGGTGCCGGTAAACTAGGTAACAAAGCCCAGCAGAGTATAATATAATTAGATGATATTCTAGCAAAAGAAGTCAGTTATTTCTGCCAAACGCATATGCCTTCTGCTAGCTTTTTCTTAGCGTTTCGGTACCACCTGAATATTGCCAGTATTTTCGTCATTAGCACGAACGAGTTTTTTTCCCCATTGTTATTGTCTGCAAACGTTGTAAATTACTGTTCCACGCTCTTTGACGCTCCACTAAAAGTTGGACGCTCGTCGGCCCAAAACGTTCCATATTATCTCTTTGTATGTACCATCGTCTCACCGGAGACGCCAAACAAAAAACAACCGGCGAATTAATATCGTACGATTATGCCGAAAATTTCTGAACTAACAAGGCGAATGCCGCGTCGCCAGCTCTAATAAACCAATCAGAAAGAGAGAGAGGGGAAACGCAGAGCGGCGCTGTCGTTTGAAGTTCGTTTTTGAGGACGGGGCCGAAAAGTTTCAACGAACGGTCCGGCGGCATTCCGACGAGTCCTCACCGCGTCCCGGTGTGCGCCTTTTCGCCTTTGTTTTATTATCATTTCATTACGGCGACGCGACGCCGAACGTCCCGAGTCCATTATGTATACGGCGCGATGACGGTGTAGTTCTAAATGAATTACCGGAGATAGAGAGCTCAAAAGGGAGAGGAAATTTCGCGAAATATTGTCCATTTAAACTTTAATTCGCGCGTCCGCCCGTCACGTCGGTATCGAGACATTGCAGCGAATGAAAATTGCCTCGGTACATTAATTAAAAATGAAGTAGCGATCACGAATCGGCCTCGATAGTAGTAAAATCTCACCTAGCTAGCCGAAAATTATACAACGAGAAATGCGCAAATCTGCTGGAAAACTGTAAATCTGGGGAGTACCCTCAGGATGGGTTTTAGGATCACTTTTATTTTTAATTGATTTAAATGATGTTTGAATTTGATATTCGTAAAATTGTGACAATTTCTCTACTAAAATTACATGGAAAATTGTTGATAACAAAGTTGCCTACGATTTTACAGCTAAATTTAGAGATTTCATTAATATTTTTGTTCGTCATCCAGATACTTCAACCACGTTTATAAATTGAGTACAAGTTTTGTATAAATTGGTGAAGAAGTATTTTTTTGTCGATTTCATAATCGAAAATTTTAATATTGTGCTTTCTTATATAATATAATAATACCATTCGTAGGGCCTGAACCCTTTTGCGTAATAAGTAACAGTACAATACTGAAGAAATTGGAAAGCGAAATGGAACAGTGAAAATCCAATTATTAGGAGAATCTCCAAGGAATGATGCAAGCTAAAACTCTTCTGGAAACCTATAACCAGAAGAGGTTTGTAGAATGCATCGACCTGAGTAAGAACAATATTTGCATAACAGGAATATTTTTAGGCCATTATAAACTGAAAGGGCATCTAAGTAAGCCTGGATTAGCAAAGGAATGTAGATTTTGTAGGGAATAGTATGAAACACCCATCCATTTCCTCTCAAATTGCATAACACTGTGCAACTCAAGGGCATTCCATTTGGAAGCACGGGAAATTGAAGAGGGGACTTACATTATCTGGGGCCTTCTCATATCCTGCACTTTTTCATAATCAGAATCATATCAATTTATTGGCATCACTTCAGTATATTCATATTGTGAACATATATGCCAAAAAGACTAAATCACCGTAAAGGTGCTTTTCCTTTAGCCTCAATTGCAATTTTGATGGTTTTGACCAGAAGTATAATACATGAATTGATACATGTCAAATTTATCTTTCCTTTTCTATCACTCAAGTACTCTTTGTCGATGCCAACACCATACAACTTGAGGTTTACTTTGAGATTATAATTCCATTCTACTTTTCCAAAAACCCACGAAATGTAAAACTAAAGATGCACATTCCTGTCACTTTGACGGATTAATCATCCTTTTACAAGGAGTACGGTTGGAAACCCAGCTATAAAACAGCAAGGACAGGGTAGATCTCTCACACTGTAATATCATTCTCCATTCATACATATAATGTTGTATTTTGCTTCCTGTGTTTGTAGGAGTGATGAAACAAAAATCACTAACCTTTTCTTAGAAAACACATTTCACAACAAATATGAATCTTTTAAACATGCTACATTAGACTACTTATTAACAGATTGTATAAACTACGAAACACGTTTAAAAACATTTAAACTATTTAGTTTATACTTAGGCTACACTCCAAATAAGAAGAAACACAAATATTGTGCAGAATATCGGATTGCACATGCAATGATATGTTATCAATAACTTGATGTTGTCTCCTTTTTTAAAGGCTGATTACGCAATATATCCTGTTGACGGTAGCTAGCTCCGTTTGTCTGATGTAACTAATTTTACGATATTTATCTTTACTTCTAGTTTATTTCGTTCATATCAGTCAGCCACGATATCCAAGTTCTGCTACAGTTCCAGAGAGTCATAAGTTCAATAATAGCAGTGTATAGTTTGAGATGGTTAACTTAACACACTAGTGTTGGGTTTATAAGTATAGACGGCAGATCATCCGTGTATTGTTAATATAGGAAATAGTAGGATCCAGATTGGACCCTTGTGGTACCCTTGTTGACATACGATATCTTTTGAAAAAGAAACCATTTTAATATACCTACAGAATAAAGTTGGTCTACCAAGTAGGGTTGTTTCAATTTTATTAGGAGCGAAGAGTATCCAAACGAATGAAATATTTCGAAAAACAATGGATGATTAATTGAATTAAAAGTACGTGATAAGGTAGAAGTCCCAATTACTAACATTTTAAGGGATAGAATGATGTCAATGTTTAAGATTACAAAAAGACACTGAAAGAGCAGTTTAGATTTTTAAACTTAAAATAAATGTCTGCGGGATTATTTTCAATCGAAAGCTACGCTAAAACACAGCAAAAGAAAGTATTATAGGAAAAAATATAGGGAAAGTGTCAGTAATTAGGACAGTGTCAGAATAGATCTACTGCTGTCACGTTATCTGACGTTTGAATTTACGGATTGATTTAAAATGAATACTATAGCAAAAGATCTATCAAGAGATCTATCAAATTATTCAAAAAAGCTATACAGCCATATGAAAAAAAAACACTATCGCGAGCATTTGGCATATCTTAAAAGGGTTAAAGAAATGCCTATTTTAGCTGTGGAAATATCACACTCTCACTTTAAGTATGAACGTTTTTATATCCTGGTCTATTTTCGTCGAAGCAAAGATCAACTGGTATATTTGTAACTTATTTATCAACATTGAAAAAAAAATATTCACGTGCATTTTAAGAGAAAAAATATTTTGGAATGCGAAAATATTTTCGCGAGCGCACACGTTGCACAATATTTGGCCCATATTTTCATTCCGCCGGAAAAAAACATCCAAAACAAAACCAACAGCCAACTTGTCGCTTCAAAGTGCGAAGTCTTCAATTGCGTTTTCATTCGAAATAAAAAAAATATTTTAAAGTCCTCCTGAACACTGGCAAAAATATACCCAAGTTAAAAAAAAAATACTACACAGTGAACGATGTTGAATCCGTGGGAGTAGTAGTACACGTGGATCAAAAAAATACACTCCTTTACACCACACCTATTTTGCCAAAATGAATGAGAATATGCGAGATGGTCAAAATAACCTTTGAATTGGCCAAAATGACGTTTTCTTTACGACAAATTTATAAGAGGCGGTGTGGTGAAAGTGCAATCTGTTTTCTTCGTAGAATCATATTGCAATGCGCAATATGCAGAAATAAATATGTTGTTTTGATTGAGTCTTTGACGAAAGCGGTTGTATGAAATTAACATACTTTGGCAATGTGACAGTTCCACGCTTATATCCAGCGTTGATAATAATTCAAAACTGTATACTTTGTATATTTGGTAAGCAAAATTGTTACATTTTGTAGTGATATAATAGTTGGGTGCGTTCTAGAAAGCATTAGGAATCGTTGTAAATTGTACGGATCTAGGAAGATACGTTTTTCGTAATAATAATAGCTTCTCGCATCACAATCTCATAATTTCATAGTGAATTGAGGATCGAATTGTCAAATTTAATTGTCTTATATCCTTGCTATTTATGTTGTGTGTGTTTTTTTGTCGTTCGAAATAGTAATTAATTCGTTCTTTATTAATTTTAGTGTTTAGTTTTAGAGCCCTGCATCTTCGAAACAAAGGGGTTTTACAAAAATCATCATAGGACAAAATATTCTTAGAATAAGCCAAGGAATAACCCCTTGCATTTTTGCCGCATGTTTACCTAACACCCTGTATACATAGCAATGCTACATGGCACAATTTTGGGTTAGGCTAACTAGATATATTTGAATTTTTCTAGTCAATTTTGCAATTGTTATTAATAAATATGGTTTAATCCAAATAAATTTCTTAACGGTGTCAATGAAATAGTTATTAGGTGCTACGAAAAAAAGTTATTTGAAACAAATAGTGATTTAACATACATCTTTCGTTATGAAAAAGTAAAAGTTGTAGTAGATTTGAAATGTGGTGTACAACAGAACTATAAAACTAATTCTGTATATTTATTTGGTAAATAGATAAATAATTTATTATTTACCTGCGAAACATCGTAATATTCAATAAAGTTTGTTTTTCTTGACATGCGTGGTTGCAATCTATCAGTGCAAATATAATCTACCCACACTGGCTGTTAAAAATATTAAATTTTATATTTAATTAATCATTGCTTGAAATTTTTATTTTTCATTTGCGAAGGAAATAATAATCCTGTAAGTCTGTAGTAGTCGACGTTGTTTATTTAATATCAGGATTAAATTTTCATTTGTTAAATGAAATTTTTATTTGTAAGACTCAAGGCCACATTTAAATTAAAAAATACACGTTTGTTTAAGCCTGATCTGCTTTTTTTTTTTAATAAGCGTATATTATAGTACATTTTATTGCAAATTACAACATATTAATTTTGAGGGATTCCAAGAAAATTGATTAATTAATCCAAATAAATATTTTTTTTTTAATAGTAGCAAAGGAATATTTATTAGGTCCTAAAGAAAACTATTTGAAACAAACATTTGTTTTTCTTCCCTTATCAAAAGGTATAGCTTTGACTAGAAAATAATCGATGTCAGTGGCAAAGTAACATTTCTTTGTTTGGAATAGTAATGTGTATTTAGCCGAATAACTATCCTTAATACTCAAATAAATGTTTATTTGATTGTAAGAAACGATATTATTTGAAATTTATGGCACATTAATTTAATAACTTGTTTATTTGACCAAATGTACTATTTTATTAAGCATATTATATAAATACTTAGCTGTTGTTCATGGTATGTGCTCGCCCTCATAAATTTTTTGTAAATGGGAAACTACAGATCTTAACAGATTGACCAAAAAATCAGTTAAAACCACTGCGAGCCAGTTGCCAGTTGCCCCTCCACATTGGCGGTTGATTCTCAAAAATGAAGGCCTACCGTATGTAATGGGAAAATTGTTTTGATAACACTTCCTAAAGGCTAGTTTACATGAAGTCAGTGGAGAAGCAAGTCAAGTCAGCAAATAATTTGCTGCAAGTTACTTGCTCTGTGTAAACATCTACATGTCTCCTATTTTAGGCAAGGCAAGTACGATACAAATTGTCAGGCAAACTAATAAGACAGTCAAGTGGATAGAATCAGATTAAACTGTTATAGGTTTACTTGCCAACTTGATTTCCCCTTCTACCAAACTTGCGTGCAAGCAAGCATTTTACCTGTTGACTTGACACGTAGGGACGGGTTTTTTTTTAATATCACCATCAAGGTGGGATCATAACTTAATTGATTACCTAACTAACCTCAATCATTTGCCCAGTTTTTAACTGGAACTTCCTCTTGAAAATTCAAGTCAAGTTACCTGCAGACTTGACTTGGTTCTCCACTGGCTTCATGTAAACCAGCCTCAAGAAATATTTATCCGGCAAATAGCAGATAAATATTTGACAGCTATATGTGATTCTACCATGTAGAAAACTTATATCGAATATGGAAAGTTAAGGTAGTGAAATAGGACAACCGCCATCTTCACGGTAATTTCTGTACTCGTAGGATATACTTAACGTATTTGATACTATAGGCCTGAAAACTTTGCTATTATATGTATAGAACATCACGTGATGATGTGAGTAGTACCCTGTAATTTTAACGTAAATCTACTACTATTTTGTCGGTAACTGTACTGACTTTGTATGAACTAAATAGTTGCGACGAATTTACGTTTATTTAAACAATTTACGAAAGCTTAGACATTTAAAAAGAAAATTATTGTTTTATTTGGCTGCCGCTCAACAATCCAACTTTCGTAACTCTAAATAGTTGCTTTAGGAAAATCGTACCTGATATCATACATATCCCCAAAATATTATGATTATGATGGGATCACGCAACAGCCTTATGAAGACAAACAATTGTCAACAAAATTAGGAAGTACTAATTTTTATTCTAATCTATAGTACGTCCTTGGCTGGCATTCGGGCCATTTAGTTTATGTTTTTCTGTACGGTTTGTGATATTCCGAGATTTTAAATTTACATACGTTTTAATGTGTTGTTTTTCGTCTTTAAGGTTACTTCATTTTAATGTAGTTTTTAACCGAATTAAATGTTTCGTGAGGAATTTTCTCTTACTGCACATACAAAATTTTTGACACATCAATCTTACACAATAGCACACCTTTGGCGTTTGCCTGAGGATGGTCTGGAAGGACCGAAACATGTAGCAGTAAATATATTAAAATATAAAGGATTGGAATACGAATTTACTTTGTTATTATTTCAATATCAACATAATTTTTATTCTTATTACCTATTCGTATCACCTAATTATGGACAATTAAACATAAATATTTTTTTGCTATTAAACTAATTTATCTAAATAAAAGGTAAAAAGAAAGCAGTAACATTAAATGTAAGGTTGTTTTTGAAAAAGAATAAAATTGATTCTTTTCCTTCGATTTATTTTACCGTGTTAAATCTTAAATAAAAACTTCAATTGTTCGGGCATACGGTATATAATTTTGTTTTTTGTTTTTTTTACATTAATAACGTTAGGTTTCGGATTCTCTTACATTAATCCATTTTCAAACTATTTTCTTAAATTAATGCACACAAATATAGCATAGTAACAAACAATAATGCCACTGCCCTAACCAAGCACGCTTTGGAAAAAAAAACATAATTTTGACTTTGAAAGAGTAAAAATATTGAATAAAGATATAATAAAATAATTATAATATACGGTTATTTAAAGAAATGTGGCAAATAAAAAAACATAAAACTGCAGTAAACGATAAAAGCGATATAAATAATGTAAGTAAAATTTACAGTTGCTTAGTAAGTTCTTAATAAAAAAAAGATGTAAATTATTCCACAGATTAGTTATTAAATTTGAAAAAAAAAAAAATAACCAGTCAAGAGCGCATATACCTTATATATTAAAATTTTTAAAGTATTTTTATGTAAAATATTTTTCCGTCATATATGTATTTACAAATAAGTACACATAGTCCTGCGTATTTGGATAAATAACATTTAAAATAAAAAGCAATAAGTAAAAGAAACAATGTCAGGAAAATACACGCACTGATATACATTTTATGTGTGTGGTTGTCCAAGTTAACATGTTTGATGTCGACGCGAGTTTTAAATTGTTATTGAAATACAAAGTTTTAAAAAAAATTTTTAAATTTTAAATTTACATACGTTTTAATGTGTTGTTTTTCGTCTTTAAGGTTACTTCATTTTAATGTAGTTTTTAACCGAATTAAATGTTTCGTGAGGAATTTTCTCTTACTGCACATACAAAATTTTTGACACATCAATCTTACACAATAGCACACCTTTGGCGTTTGCCTGAGGATGGTCTGGAAGGACCGAAACATGTAGCAGTAAATATATTAAAATATAAAGGATTGGAATACGAATTTACTTTGTTATTATTTCAATATCAACATAATTTTTATTCTTATTACCTATTCGTATCACCTAATTATGGACAATTAAACATAAATATTTTTTTGCTATTAAACTAATTTATCTAAATAAAAGGTAAAAAGAAAGCAGTAACATTAAATGTAAGGTTGTTTTTGAAAAAGAATAAAATTGATTCTTTTCCTTCGATTTATTTTACCGTGTTAAATCTTAAATAAAAACTTCAATTGTTCGGGCATACGGTATATAATTTTGTTTTTTGTTTTTTTTACATTAATAACGTTAGGTTTCGGATTCTCTTACATTAATCCATTTTCAAACTATTTTCTTAAATTAATGCACACAAATATAGCATAGTAACAAACAATAATGCCACTGCCCTAACCAAGCACGCTTTGGAAAAAAAAACATAATTTTGACTTTGAAAGAGTAAAAATATTGAATAAAGATATAATAAAATAATTATAATATACGGTTATTTAAAGAAATGTGGCAAATAAAAAAACATAAAACTGCAGTAAACGATAAAAGCGATATAAATAATGTAAGTAAAATTTACAGTTGCTTAGTAAGTTCTTAATAAAAAAAAGATGTAAATTATTCCACAGATTAGTTATTAAATTTGAAAAAAAAAAAAATAACCAGTCAAGAGCGCATATACCTTATATATTAAAATTTTTAAAGTATTTTTATGTAAAATATTTTTCCGTCATATATGTATTTACAAATAAGTACACATAGTCCTGCGTATTTGGATAAATAACATTTAAAATAAAAAGCAATAAGTAAAAGAAACAATGTCAGGAAAATACACGCACTGATATACATTTTATGTGTGTGGTTGTCCAAGTTAACATGTTTGATGTCGACGCGAGTTTTAAATTGTTATTGAAATACAAAGTTTTAAAAAAAATGTTACCAAATGACATGCTAGTTTTTCACTAGTTTAAATAATTTACATGTTTTAATTAGAATTACCCCGGACTATGAGGTATGTGTTACTAATTATAGTTTTGGTTTTATTAAGTAAAATTACATGTGATTTTTGTTAATTTATATAGATATGTAATTGACCAAGAGGGAGGAATTTAAGAAAATAGTTTGAAAATGGATTAATGTAAGAGAATCCGAAACGTAACGTTATTAATGTAAAAAAAAAACAAAATTATATACCGTATGCCCGAACAATTGAAGTTTTTATTTATTAACTGTAAGTTAATAATAAATGTTGTATGTATTTTTCTTCTTTCTTTCTTAATGTTAGCTTATTAATGTTAAATGGCCTGGCATATGTAGCATATGTTGTATTTTTTATTCATGTCTGATATAAATTCTACATTCTTTGAAGAAGCAGTAAAGCATTTGCAAAAACTTGAACGATTAATTAAAAATCATTGAGCCATTTTGGCTGCTTACCGATTATTAATTTCCTAACAACTACAGCCGGGTACTTCTACCTAAGCAATTAATTTTATGTTAAGTTTATTAGTTGTCTGGCAACCGTTAATGATTAATTAATTGAGTTTTGTTATACATACATTCTTTTTCATTTACCTTTACCATTTATCACTTCAAACTTTTAAACTTTTAGGCAATGTACTTCCCTTACTCTTCAAAATTAGTCCCATAAAAGTTTTCAAGCGTACCCCATTACCAAACCATATACACCTGGTGACGTTCAACCCTTTATCACCTCATTGCGCCCGCAAAAACTCCGGTAACTACCGCGCATTACGTCGTCGAAACGATTATCCTTGATATCCTTAGCGGGAGCGCAACCCATCTATGTCCTTTCGCCCTCACGAGCTCGTTAATCACCCTCTTCAGCTCATATACAAAGCTCTATTCACGTGTAACAGTAATTAGTACAGCGCGCCGCCAAAGATGGCCGAAAAAGGATGTGTGCGAAACGTCGGAGAGAGAGTAAGTATAGTCAAACGGGAGTTGTGTTCCACCGGTCGCAAAACAAAACGAAAATAATTTGGGCTCGTTCTTTCAACGCCCACGCTTAATGATTAAAGTTGTTCGTCCTATTATCGTTCCAAACTTTCGACTTAACGAAGTGGAATAAATAATAATTAACGGGGACAGGTTCTGAACGACGCGGCGTACGTTTGCCCGCTAGGGGGCGCTAATTAGCCAGTTCTTTCGTTGTGTCGAACGCCGTATTTGACCCTGTTTTGCGTCGTCTAGATGCCGCTTCGGTGATTGGTAGATATTACGTTAGAGCTGTCTCTTTAACAATTACGGATTCTGTGCTAAAAATGGTGCGAGGCTGATCTTTTTCTTGGAAAATATGTTTTGAAGAAAATTGTTTATTACATAAGTATTGATAAAGCACTAAAAGCTAAGTATGTATTAAGCTTTCTTTGTTGGTAATTAGATTTGTAACAACATCTATAATTATTATAATGTGAACAAACATATTTAGAAAATATTTTAAAGTGAATGATTTTGTTCGTTTTGCAGTCAAATAACAACCACAACTGAACAATGCGTGCGTGAGATATGAATTAATATTTGAGCTATTTCCATCATCTGTTCGATTGTTTAAATCTGAAGTTTTGGCAGTGTTTCTACTGTCATCAACAGAATAGTTTTGGTAAGGACTTGGATTTTTCAATTCCATAGTTGGCGGTGGAACTGTAGGTGCACTGCAGTGTAAATATTCACGCTCAGAAAAATACTGGACGTGATATCAATAATCTACATTCATTGAGTAAATTTTCATCGACAGAATAAAATGTGTCATATAGTTAATGAAAGTTTTGATTGGTGGTGGAATTAGTAATAATAATTATATGTTCTACCCAATCATTTATTTTAAATTTCTCTGTGTCTACCGGTTTCGGCTTTTCGCCATCATCTGGACAATACTGAATATGAAAATTTACAGAATTATATTAACTAATTAAACAATTAAGGTTTTAAATTTTTTTTTTGTGTACTTACGTACTTACTTACGTAAGAGGAAACTAAGAGCTACGTCATTCGGAGTTGTATTTTCAAACATTAATAAATTAAAATTTAAATAAAATAAATCAAGGACAATGCACAATGGAAACTAAAAACACGTTAAAATTATTTTAAAAAAATGTGAAGAGCGTGATGTGGTTGAAAACGGACTAGATAAATTTAGTATTCGGTTTTGTACAATGTTTAAAGTGAATAGTTTTTGTTGTGTTTGAGTATGTGTGCATTTTGTGTATATATATGAATGTTTTAAATGTATGTGTGTGTTTGTTGTTAGTGCGCGTATTTGTTAAAAGATGGATATGAATTTTATTTTGAGTATGTTATTGTAATGAGTAGAATAATGTAATGAGAAGAATGGATGGAAATTAATGAAAACTTGTAGGTAATACATTATAAATATGTAGTATTTTAAGGGATCTTATTAATTTGTTGCATGTTAGAGTGTTTTTAGACAGCTATAATACTTTTTAGATGGGAGGGGGAAAGTGACATCTCGAAGACTTGAAAATATATAAAAAAAAATAATACATTTACAAAAGGTATCTATAAAGACTATTGTAACCATAAAGACGATTATATAAGCGTTGACATATCTGTCACAAAAAAAATGCCGGAATCATGAAACCCATTAGTTTTGTCAAAGGTGCCTATAACATTTGCTCGCGACTGTATGTGAAGATAGGTGGCGTACTATATTCTAATTGTTCGTTTAATAATATTACATTATTGTTTTCATTATATTTTTCTATCGTGTATGTAATTAGTTAATATAATTCTGTAAATTTTCATATTCAGTGTTGTCCCGATGATGGTGAAAAGCCGAAACCGGTAGACACAGAGAAATTTAAAATAAATGATTGGATAGAACATATAATTATTATTACTAAAATGTGTCATAGTTATGAAAATACTATTTACAATCTTTAATTAAGTAATAACATGATTCATTAGTGAATAAATAAATTAATTTTCATTATTATAACAAATCATTGTACATTAGTCCATGAATAATATTTGTTATGGTAACTATATTTTCATACGTTCAATAAATAATTTTGTTAATAATATGAATATGAACCAACATATACTGTTATTTTTACGTACAATTTTCATAAAATTATTCACGATATGAACGCAATAAAATGTTCTTCGTTAGTTCAATGATTTGCAATTTATTACAAGAACGAACAGATAACATTCCTTAATGAAAGGTGTACAGCAGTTATTGACTTAGGCCGCGGTGATGTTGACTGGGTTGATAGTTTGGCGTGTAGTCACTAGAGGGCGTGCATCTAAACTCTGGCCTCTAAGGGGGGAATCGACAATAAGACTTGAGACACAAAACACAATACTGATGAAAGTGAATCTGCTCTTGGAGGATTCAGTCGTCATTTAATAAAATCTTTTTCATTGATTTGGTAAACTCGTTCTTTGGACTAATTTAATGCATTATTTCATGTTAACAATAATTTCTTTCATTGATTCAGGACCCATTTTTGGTTCAGTGTTCTGACCTAAGTAGGTTATTTATATGTGCAGAAACATATTTATTTGTCTTAAATAGCTTATTTTAACAGTACCAGATATTTGATTCAAATGCATACAGTATTTATTTTAAAAGAAGTAAACCGAATAAGATGAAATATTGAAGAAAATTTGATTGAATGTATCTACATACTTGTGTCAATTAACTATTTATTTCAAATTAACCGTTTGTTATAAAAATAATTACCTCCTTAATTGTGTTATATATTACTTCTACATGCATTGAAGGCCCATGACTTAGATTATTTCATCATTATGTTTCCTCAATTTTCTGTACAATCTTCGTTCATTGAATTTCATTCTGTGACGCACTTTTCCAGTCCAATATCTTCAAAGTTCTTAATTCTGCTGTCACTGCATCTAGCTATTTGATCTTCAGTCTACCTCTTTTCTTGTTTCCCCTTCTCCTTCACTCAGTACCTTTTTGGAATACTTGTGTTCTGACATCCTGCTTTCATGTTCTAATCATCTCAACCTCTGTGCTTTACCTCTATTATTGTATAGTTCCTTTGTTTAACGATTCATTTTGTTTCTTCACCCCCTTCTTCTGTCTTCGTTCCTCCGAAAATACTTCTTAACATTTTTCTCCCACACACCTCTATTTTCAGTTTGTTCTTTTTCGTCAACACCCATGCTTCTTATTACGATTCTATAGGTATATGCTGACTTTCGCAGCTCTGGAAACTTCTTTTGACTTTAACATTTTCTTCATTGACCCCATTGCATTGCTTCCTTTGTTTACTCGTTTTTCTATTACTTTATCCTCTTCATTGTTATTTGTAATCGTTACCCCCATGTATTCAAAATGACTTACTTTCTCAATATTATAGGTTCTTGTATCCGTTTCGAATTTACTATAACATATATTACACAATAACTTTGTATTTATTAGGTACTTTTGTTGTATCAGCATGTAATGACGTGTTAAAGTTGGATTTTAGTAGTCGTTAGACTTCGACCAGTTGCCTCCCGCATTGGAGTTGATGTTCTGATGATCACAGTTCTTATAAGATATTTATATGGTAAATAGTTAAACTTTTATTATCGTGTCTGTTCAAGTTATGCTAAATATATAGTGTTGCTGTAGTGAAATAAGAGAGCTACCACCTTTATAACAATTTCTGTAGTCATACAATATATTAAATGTATTTGCTACTACACGCGTGGAAAACTTTACGATAATCTCGGGATCAGAGCATGTGTTTGGTAAAGTTTGAGAAAGGATAACTTTAGCATTATAGTTGAATTAAATTAACGGTAAATTTGGTTAGCTTAATCCTTACTTCTTAATAACTCTAACGTTATTAACTGAACAATATTTTGTTGTTGTTTAAGTGAACTTGTTGAGTTTGCTAAGCTCCAAGAGCAAAGATAACAGAAATAAAATCTAACACCTCATTGATTGTTTTGAAACCATGAAGGCCTACGCAGTAAAACTATTCGGTGGTGAAGTAGCTAAGGACTGAATTCATCGCGAACAAAACTCATGATTTAAATAATACAATTTTGACATAAAGCCAAGTAGTACTTTATGTGTAACTGCACTGGCTTTGTTTGAAATAAATACCTTCTGTATAAGCAAATTATATTTGATATGGTTATGATGATAGAATCACACTGAATAATAATTCGATAATAGCGACGCATCTAATGCAGGTATCTATTTCAAATTCAGATTTGTTGACTGGAACAATTTCGATTTGTAGACTAGAAGACAAAGTTAAATTACTATTAAATTAAACAACGAGTTGGTTATTTGATTGACGTACATGTAAATATGCACCTATATGTACAAATAAATGTTACAAACGTACTAAATTGGTTTATGTAATGTAAACGTTTATTTAATTAATATTTTTTTATTTTACCATGTTATATTCCGCGTATTGAGTTACTATTCAACCTTCACTACTTCGAGGATGAATTGGTTCAAAAATTGATGTTAAAAAAAGAGATTTATATCAAAATCAGTAGATTTATTGAAGATATTGTAACAAATTATAGTAACAGCGTATTTAAGTTTTATGTTAGAATTTCTCGATCTATACTATACAGTTTTATTGGTAAAATTACACTTCAGCAATTGTCGCAAGAATAGCGATCACTTTTAGCAACTTTTTTAGATATTTTCATCAATCTGAATATACGGGAGGTAAATCTCTCGACAGTAAAAGCAGTATTACTAACAATTTGGTATACAGCAAACACCGAAAGCTTTATACAAATTTCTGATCCTTTGGACTTTCTTATAGGTGAAGAAATACATTATGTCACGATATTAGCAAAAAGAATTATGGGTGTCTCTAAATGGTAACATATTGAGAAAAAAAGTATCAAACCACTAAATTGTATTTTTGGCTTACTTGGGAGGCGTCTAGGATCGTCAAAAAAATTACCAATAGGTAATCACTATTGACAACTAACTAAAAAGAAACTAGGAACTCATAACTCTTGTAAGAATATCATATAGGTTAACACAAAAATGATTCTGCTTTTGGTTTCCTTTTTTTTTCTTAACAGTTATTTATTTGGAAACTATAAATATTACAAATTAAAAATTTTCTGGAATTCAACATTATATCTTGCCAATTCAATCTCAAATATAATTAATAATAACGAATATTATTTAAAAAACTCATTTGTTTTAAAAAAAATAATTGATTGATATAAAAATAATGACAATCATTTCTCTGATGTTGTCTCTATTACAACAATATTCCAGTATTATCCTTAATATTATAAAAAGAAAAATCGGAAAGAAACTTCAACCAATATGATTACCGTTAATGAATTTTAAACCACTGAAGTCACTCTGTAACAACCTATTTCTCGTTTCAAAATAAAATTACAAACAATATTTGGCTGCGAATGGCTCACCAATAAAAATGCCCCATTGTACTTGAAGATCTGAAGACATGTATTACCAATTTGATTTAAAACAACGTTAAAAAAATATGTAGACGATTGTTGGATTGTAAGACAAGAACACAAATTTCATCAGTCCTTAACGAATTTCATCCCAAATTACAATTACTTGAAATAGAAAAAAACTCAAAGTTAAACTATTTAGATCTTACCTTATTCGGAAAATAAAAATTTTGACAAATGATATCATAAACAACATTTCCTGTCGTTATTAAATTCATTCTGCCAAACCTTTTAGTTACAAAAATGTTATGCTCTGCCTTAATTAAGAGCCATTATATAAACATCAAAAATATAGAAAAGGGTAAAAAAGAGTAATTAATTTACAAAAATTACTAATCCTTAACGTTATTCAAAGAAACATTAAAATAAAATACACAACACTAACAGTCATTAAAATAAAAAAACAAAAACCAATACCTTAAATATATTAGCACTCCATATGTTCCACATTATCAAAACACTTAACAAATACGTAACCAACACAATAAAAACTTGCACACAAAAACCACAATAACAATGAAATTTGGTTCTAAATTAAAAGACAGTTTCCAGTACAAAACAAAGTCACGTAGTATACAAAATCCTCAAACAATTGAAATGGTGTGGACATAGGCAAACACAACAAACTTGCACAATAGAATAAAAGGTCACAAATATCAAAAAAATCTCACTGCTTTAAAAAAAACAAAAAATTAATATAGGTCATACATTCAATTTCAATAATCAACAATTTAAATAAAGAAAAAATATAAAGCACGATGCATATTAGAATGATCAAATAAACAAACTAAAACTCAATAAATATAAAACAGAAATAGAAAGCTTAGCTAATTATGCAACCATCATTTAAATACACTTTTCGCGTTATTATATATGTACAATGACAATAACAATTTTTTAAAAAAATTAA